>JAOVYX010015248.1:0-28619 GCA_035668315.1 Drosera spatulata
TTATTATTATTATTATTATTATTATTATTATTATTATTATTATTATTATTATTATTATTATTATTATTATTATTCTTCATTTACAAATCCACCACAACATTTAATCTTGATCTTTTACTTTAAGTGTCACTATCCTTTTTCTTATCTTCTCATTATATATCGGTGTTGTGCGGTTGTAGCATGTTAGCTTCAGCAAGCTGTCCTCCAAGCGCATGGAACTTATTCTATCAGGACAAGTGACTTGCTCAGGATTTTCCCAGAGTTTCTTCTTGAACTTTTGGGCAAGTCACTTATGTTGAGGGAACAAGTCAGATATGCTTGGAGAAGATGGAACTTCTGTGTAGCTTAAGAAATCTATGGTCCAGATGACATGTTAGTTGATCAGTAGCTTTTCTTTATTTTTTTTCTAGTACCTTTTTAAAATTTTCCACCTCAAAGTTATCTTTTGTTAATGAAGATATTGATTTACTAACTTCCAATATGGACCTGAAATTTTCTAGCTGCACACAAGTTTGTATGTGCCTAGTGGCATGAACACTTTACTGGTTACATATTCGCTATGGTTGCTCCTAGTAAAAGGTTGGTAAGGTGGAAACTCTAGTGGTGGTTAACTTATTATGACTCACTTTCAGGAAAATATGGAAATTATCATGACACGGATAATCCACCTAGCAAGGCACAGACTTTAACAGTCCAGCCAATTGTCGTCCCTGTCATTACTATGGATGAATTGAAGGAAGTTACCAACAACTTTGGGACAGATGCTTTGATAGGAGAAGGTTCGTATGGAAGAGTCTATTATGGAATGCTTAGGAATGAGCGTGCTGCAGCTTTTAAAAAGTTGGATGCCAGCAAACAGCCAGATGATGAGTTCTTGGCCCAGGTTTTGATGAAGAAAATATCCTTTTACTACTTTAGATACTTACCAAGTTTGAAGATCTTTACCAACCGCCCATGCTTCTGCAGGTTTCTATGGTTTCACGGCTGAAGCATGAAAATTTTGTTGAATTGCTTGGTTATTGTGTTGATGGAACCGTTCGTGTTCTTGCCTATGAATTTGCTTCCAATGGGTCTCTTCATGATATTCTTCACGGTATGTATCTATGTGCTTGTCTGAATGTCAGTAACATGTTAACATATATCTCTGACTTGGAGCTAAGATAAGGCATTAGCTTAATTTCTAATTTATGTGTATATATTATTAGTTTTTTCAATAGGCAGGTAGTAGATGCTTTTCTAATATCTTGGTACTTTTCTACTTTTCAGTTAGATGTCTGCTGGTCTGGTTCTTTGCCCTTAGTTTTTTCTTATTATTACTTTCTTTTCCATGAATTTTTGGGTAATTGATTTTTGTTTTTTTTAAATATAAGCATCTTAAATATTAATTATTTTAAAAAAAAAAAAAAAAAAAAAAAAAAAAACCATTTGAAATACTTATATTTACAAAAACAATATCTAAATGATAAGATATGTTCATAATACCTGTCGCTGCTAGTCAAATTGTTAACTTTAGAGAAAATTACAGATAAGTTCTCCAAAATGATCTTATTTCCAATAAGTGATGCACAACAACTTTTATTTATCAATAAGTTCTCAATCATAATTTATGTTTTAATTTTTACTTATAAGCACATTAAAGAAACAAATCATATCTATTAATATAAAGGAAACATATTTATTTCAAATCAAATTGCAAATATTCTAATTCTAAACCTTCTCATCCTCCAACACCACCGTCTCCACCGCAATTGTTGCCATCACCAAAAACACAGTATGTCTCTTCCTTACGATAGTGCACCCTTGAATTTATGATTGTGAAAACAAGTGTCACAATACCCAAAAACAGTGCCCCCTCCATCATCTTTGATCGTCATCATTCGTCATCTTCTCCAGATAGTGTGCCTTCAAATGCATTCAGTCCACCTAAAATAATACTCCTACGTCCCAATAAAATTGCAACACTTTTCTTTTTGAGATGTCCCACAAAAATTACAAACCTTATTTGGAAAACTTTTACCTACAAAAATACCAAGACTGCCCTATTTTTTACTTTATAGCCCAATCCACTCGCCCCATTACCTCCTTTATCCTTTTTCTTTTTCTCACTCCTCTCACTCACATAATTCAAAGGGAAATTTAGTCATTCTTCTTAAATTCAACATAAACATATATTATCGTGCTAAGTAAATCGGTTGCAATTTTATTGGGACGGAGGGAATACCTCGCTAGTACTTATTCAATGTGTCAATAGAATGACAACGAACATGCACTGTTCTAAAACAGTGCCCTTAAACCAATAACATTGTAAAGGTGGACTGAAAGAGGAAAACAATGCTTAGATTTTTAAAACAGTGCCCATGATATTCAAGACAGAGCCCCTATATTACCATCTGCATGCCACCTTGTCGTCATCGTCTTCATCGTTGTCATGATGGATCCTATCATCTTCACTCGTTCTTCTGCTACACGTTGAGGTCGATAACGTAGTATTAGGAATAATCATCCATCCGCCGTTGACGAAACTTCGGTTCCTTGTGGTGGTGGCCGTTAGTGGGTGGTAGTATAAGTGAGATGTCTGCGGGTGGGGTGAATGGAATCGAGTCTCTATTTTGACTTCGATGTCGAGTAGTTCCGTGCAGTTTTTCCATGGTTCTTTGTTTCTTCTTGGCTTGATGGGTCAATTGATTTTGAAGGGAAATTCGAAGAGGAATAGGAAAGCTAAGGAATCTTAAGATATGACGATCAATTAGTTCCAAAAGTGAATTGATATGGAATGAGATAGGCGGCAGCTAAAAAGCAATGAATTGATTGTTAGAATGGGCCAATTGGAATCGTATTTTTTTTGGGAAAAAAAATAGCAAATGGTAATTGAGAACTTAGGTATCATTTTTTGGTAAATATTTTTCAAAAGTGATAGCTATTGGTAACTTTTACGATCAAGATATAAAGTACAAAATTGACATTAATTAAATTAATAATCTTAATTTCACCAACATCATTTTCCTTCTCTCCTTCATCGCGTCTCTCTTTACCTTAATATGGTTGAGCACATGATAGGATTTTCGTAAAATCAATGGTTAATAATTAAAGAAAAGAATTGCAAGGATTATGATTTAAGTGACCAAATTAGGGAAGTTGAACAAGATAATGTTTGAGAACACAAAAAAAAAAAAAAAAAAAAAAAAAAACGGGGGGGGGGGGGAATTGAAGAAAATAACGAAAAGAAAATAGATTAGTGAGTAAAAAGTTACATTGATGAAAGGATTAAATAAGGAAAAAGGTAAAAACAAAATGTCAACAGTTTGACTGATGACAATAGGTTTTACAAAAAGGAGAATTCTTGATTGGTACCCCTATAGAGTTTTAATTATACAAAGGTACCACCGTCACTTGTTATTCTCAAAAGGTACCATAAAAACAATTCATTACGATTTTGCCCTTACAAAAACTAATATCTAACTCTAACCCTAATTAAATTCCATAATTGAATCGTCGCCTACATCAGCCGCTACGGGACTTCCCTCTTGCCTTCGTCGTCGAAAAAAGTCTAGTACGTCGCGAACTCGTCGTCAGAATTCGTCCTTAGCACCAGTACATCTATCCTCTTCTCCCAATACGTCCCTCGAACTCATCTTCGTCGTGAACTCGTCGTCGGAATTCGTTCGTAGCGCCAGTACGTATATCCTCTTCTCCCAATTTGGCCCTCGAACTCATCTTCGCCACGAACTCATTGTCGGAATTCGCCCTTAGCACGAGTACGTCTACCCTCTTCTCCCAGAATATCCCTTAAACTCGTCTTCATCGTGATTTTGTCTTGCCCTCACCTCCTTCCTTGAACTCATCCCAATACGTCCTATTTGTTCATCATGTGTCAGTACCTCCTGTTTCTTTCATCACATCCCAGTACGCCATCGTCATTGGAATCGGTATGTTTTGTTTGTTTCATCACATCCCAGTACGTCCCATGAATTCGTTTTCGCCCCAGTACGTGTAGTTTGTTCCTCACATCCCTCGTACTCATCTTCGTCGTGAATTCGTCTTTCCTTCGCCTCCATCCCTCGAAATCCCTCGATTGAGTGATGGCGATGTCGAATTCGTCTTCCCCTCGCATCTCTCCCTCGATTGAGTGATGACGACGTCGATGGTGGTGGTGCAATGGTTGAGGAGATGGTCTTGATGGGTTAGAATTTGGGAGGGAGGCGGAGATGTGGACCATGAGATGGTGGCGGCGGCGGCGGTGCGTGGATGCAGAGAGCGGATGGTGTGGACTTGAGTAATAAAATTAGGGTTGTGGCATATGTATTAATAGGATAAGGTTAGTTTTGGGAGAAGATGTTTTAATTTTTAAAAAAAGATACTTGGTGGAAAAATAAAAAGAGTGGGGTTCCTCCTTGTCATCAATTTTTTTAGGTGGTATCTCCGGATAATTTTTCCTTAATAATAATACTAGAATATTAATCCTTGCACACTACGGGATTAAAATTTATAAAAGAAAAATAATATTAAATATTGTCAGTAGCCACAAAATAATATATTTTTATTTCTATTTATTAATTTTGATATTTTGCAAATTTGTTTTGCTACAGACTTTATATCATGATACGATATTTAACATATATATAATTATTTTACTAAAAGATTTAAATGTATTTGTTTTATTTTCATTATTTTTTTGTAGTTTGTCATGTAAAAACTTCTATGTATATTAGATATTAGAATAGATTATGTAAGCATATGAGAAGCCAATAATTATTATTATTGAGAGGAGATACATATTTATCGACGTAGATTAGGATCAACCAAATTAGGCCCATAGAATAACTTGGCCTAACTTGATAACCCTAATAATGAACTATAACAATCTCTCTCAAGTTGGGGCATTCATATCATGAAGACCCAACTTGTTATAAATATATGAAATACGCCCCCGTCGAAGAGGCTTTGTGAAGATATTGGCTAACTGCTCATTAGATCGTGTGTCTACAAACTTCACGATACCATCTTTCACCTTATCTTTTCTCGAACAAAATGGCAATCCACCTCTATATCCTTCATCCGCTCATGAAACACCAGATTGGTTGCAATGTGAATGACAGATTGATTAATATAATGAAGAACAACTGATCCAACCATAGATAATTCAATCTCATGAAGTAGCATCTGAATCCACTGTAGCTCTCCTGTAATATTTGTCATAGCACGATACTCAGCCTCTGCACTAGTTCGCAAATCCATTGGTTTCATATTTTTCCACGATACAAGATTATCACCAAGAAAACCACAATATTTTGAAGTGGATCTACGATTTACGGGACAACTTACCCAATCTACATCACAATATCCAATTACCTCCACAGAATGCGACTCATCGGGGTCTTTATGCCCAGCTATATTCTGATGTCCATGATCTCGGAATACTAGTCCCTTACCTGGAGCTCCGTTCAAGTAGCGAACAATTTCTAGCAGAGCTCGCCAATTAGTACGAGGAGAGCACATGAATTATCACACTCACTACAAAGGCAAAATCTGGTCGAGTGATGGTAAGGTAATTCAACTTCCTCACCAATTGATGATACTTCTCTGGATCATGTAGAAGTTCTTCTCCTTCATTATCAAGTTTCACCGCTGGATTCATTGGAGTATCACTTGGTCTAGCATCTTGCAAACCTGTCTCAAGAATGTCAAGAGCATACTTGTGCTGGCAGAGAGCAATATCACCAATAGAATAAGCTGCTTCTATATCAAGGAAATATCAAAGTAAACCCAAATCTTTAGTATTGAACTCCTTTTGCAGAAATCTCTTTAATCGTTGTATATCATATGCATCACTTCCACTCACATCAATATCATCCACATAAACAACCAGTAGAACCAAACCTTTGGAGGAAGACATAATGAAAACAGAGTGATCCACACTTTTTCTTCGCATACCAAAATCAACAATTGCCTCACTGAGTCAATCAAACCAAGCATGAGGAGCCCGTTTAAGTCCATAGAAAGCTTTACGCAAACGACACACCTTCTCCCCCTAAGCAACAAACCTGGGTGGTTGCTCCATGTACACACCTCTTCAATAAGCTCACCATTAAGAAAAGCGGTTTTTTGACATCAAAAAAGGGGCCAATGAATCTGGGCAGCAATGGAAATAACAATACAGGTTGAAGGCATTTTGACAATGGGAGAAAATATCTCCTCATAGTCCTGACCATAAATCTGCGTGTAGCCTTTCGCAACAAGACGTGCCTTCAGACGCTCTACTGAGCCATCTGGATGATGTTCACTATAAATCCCCAACCACATCCAACCACCTGCTTTCCAGAAGGCAATGATACCAAATCCCATGTTTTATTACGATACAAGGCTTTTATCTTCTCCATAGCACGAGTCTAACGAGGATGAGTTAAAGCTTCTTGCACACTTCTTGGCACATGAACAGACCCAAGAGATGACACAAAAGAAGACAACTGTGGAGATAAAATATGATAAGAGACAGTATAAGAAAGAGGATATCGTGATCAAGTACGATTAGCAATTGGAGACTCGATAACAGGATCAAAAGCAGGAGCAGTCGATGGTGGTGGTTATAGTGAGTCGGATGTGGATGGCTTAGTACATTTCCAAACTGATCGATAACCACGTTGATATACCTTTAAAGGAGCAACAGCAAAAGACCTATCTATTAGTTCCATAGTAGCATTTGGTACAACAGGTATCGGTTGAATAGTAGATGATAAAGGCACAGTAAGCATTGGTGTCATATTAGGAGTATCAGAAATTACACTGTCACAAGTATCAATCTCATCGAAAAAAGCGTTATCCTCAAAGAATGTCATTTCAACTAAATCATACTCTCTTTGATGTGTAGGACTGTAGTATACATATCCCTTCTGCGTACGAGAATTACTTATAAAGACACATTTTTCTACACGAGCTGATAATTTGTCCAATCCAGAAGACAAAGAATGAACAAATCAAGCACTCCAGAAAATAAGAGGATGAACTGATCACAAAGGACGACCAGGATAAAGAAGAGTGAGAGGATAACTCCGTTCAAAATCGAAGATGGGAGACGATTAATAAGATAACAAGCTGTGATAAAAGCATTCCAATACGATTTAGGCACTTTTATGTGAAGTAGAAGACATCGAGCATCATCCAATAAATGATGATTCTTTCGCTCAGCAACTCCATTTTGTTGTGGGGTATGAGCACATGTACTCTAATGTAAAATACCATGCAACTCGAGAAATGGAAGATGAAAAATACTCTCGTGCATTGTCAGTACTTAAACACTTGACATGATAACCACACTGCGTACAGACTTCATGATAAAACTTTTTGAATGACTGAAACACTTGAGTACGATCTTTGATTAAGTATATCCAGGTTGTCTGACTTCAATTATCCATAAAGTGACAAAATAACGACCCAAACGACGACTCTCGACTACGACCCAAACTTCGGAGTGGATTAGCTCAAAAGGTTGAGACATATGACCAGAATCACGAGAAGGGAATGATGTATGATGATGTTTACTTAATCCAACCGCATGCTCGAAGTAGACACAATAGGAAACTTGTTGAGCACCTCAGCTGATGGGTGCCCGAGACGACAGTGGAACAGATAAGCCTCATCTACTGTTTTTATCTGATATGCATCATCAACAGATTTCATCTACACCGCATCCACAACGACAATAATATCACGATCAAGGATGTACAATCCACTACTCATATCCACCACCAATTCGACGTCCTGTTTTTCGATCCTTAAAAACGCACGAAGAAGATGAAAATATGACATTACAGTCGAGATCACGTGTGTTTATAGTGACAGACAATACATTATAAGGAAATTGTGGGATATGATAAACAAATGGAAGGGATACCGTGGGACTTAGCTGCACACAATTAGTACCAACCACTCTTGATTGAGAACCATCTGGTAGAGTAATTGAGGTGTGAGGAATCGAGAAACTCGTGGAACTCAAGATAAGAATATTTGGATCTTCGATCATGTGATAGGTGGCACCAGAATCAATAACCCGCAGACGATTAGTAGTTGAAGACAGAAGGCAGGCACCACTCCTATCAAAAACCAAATTAGCAACATCTCCAACCGACTCATGATACTCTATGCAGATCGATGTCGTCATATCAACAATTAATAATCTCACCATCGGATATCAACGCGAACACGAGTGAGATTCAATCACACCTATCAGCAACAACCACTACGCAAATATCCACAATCACCAGAGAAGTATCCACTGCTGAGAATCTCGCTCACACGATAGGATTCACCACAAAGAACACAAAATCATCAAAATTTTGTGATTGTCGTGCTTCGGATCAATCACATCATGACCATATAAGTTTCACGACTGAACAAGAGACGAAAATCATCCAAAACTGAGAATCTCGCTCACACGATAGGATTCACCACAAAGAACACAAAATCATCAAAATTTTGTGATTGTCGTGCTTCGGATCAATCACATCATGACCATATAAGTTTCACGACTGAACAAGAGACGAAAATCATCCAAAAAAGTGTTGAAAATTGAAAACAGACGCATGCGGCAGCGTGCCGATGTCCGTAATCAAACCCGCTTCTGATGGAATGACAACAGGACGAGGTTTTTTTTCTTCTATCGATCCGTTCACTCAATGATGATTAACGATGAGAGGATGGAGGTGGTTTGGTGGAGAGAAAGTAGGGGTCAAGTTAGTTTTTTTTTTTTTTTTTTTGTTGAAATTAGGATTTCTTGTGGTTGGCAGTTCTGATACTATGTAAGAATATGATAAGCGAATAATTATTATTTTATAGAGGAGTTATATATTTATAGACGTAGATTAGGGTTAATCAAATTAGGCACATAGCATAACTTGGCCTAACTTGATACCCTTAATAATAAACTACAACAGATTAAATTAGATATTAAATTTATTTTTATTGTTTTATTTTGTTTTTAAGTAAAATTGAGATTTTTTCTTATTAAAAAAATATATGGTTTGTCAAAAATAGTCTCTCCAAACCCTGTCAATCGACGGGACTACCTAGGTGGTTATTACTTTTTCATGAAATTTAAATGCTGGCAATCATTGGAAGTTAGTTTGTGTTTTTTTGTTTTTTTTTTGGGTCCTTATTTGTGTGTCATCAAGTTGAATGCATTGTCTATGGAAAATTATGGGATATAATTACTTCATCTAGATTTTTCTAGTTTAAATAGAGGAAGAATGTATACAAGATAACTCGCCTACTATTCCCAGGGTTATGATAATATTGATGCATGCTCAGTCACCTTAAGAATTGGACACCGAAATTGAGGTAGGGTCAGATTGACAACCGGTTGTGTCGATTTCTTAAGGACGAGTTTGACCCATGGGTCAGACACCAGTCAAAGATGTTTGAATCACAAGTTTGATTCTCGGCTGAACAACTTCTCGATTTTCAAGGTAAGCTTCGCATATCCTCTGCCCAAGAGCCACTCTAACATGAATTTCGGGGACTGAGTAAGTTGAGGTTTTAATCATTGCTACTGTTGGACCAAGTGCTCCTGTGTCTTCTAATGTCCTTCAAAAATTGTCATCCAACAATTTACCTTTCCTTATAAACAAGAAGCATTGCACATTTGGTAAATGGTGGTTATATTTACTGCCACTGTTGATAGTGCTGACTTGTTCATACTTTATACTGGGACTATTGTATGGTCACCGGTGTCTTTTTATTTTTGTCATCTGTTTTTCATAGGGAGGAAAGGAGTTAAAGGAGCACAACCTGGACCTGTCTTATCATGGGGGCAACGTGTAAAGATTGCAGTAGGAGCTGCAAAAGGGCTAGAATTTTTGCACGAGAAAGCAGACCCTCACATCGTCCATCGGGATATTAAATCCAGCAATGTTTTGCTGTTTGATGATGATGTCGCCAAAATCGCGGACTTTGACCTATCGAATCAAGCTCCAGACATGGCTGCGAGGCTTCACTCAACTAGGGTCCTTGGAACCTTTGGTTATCATGCACCAGAGTGAGTGCCTGTTCAGATTTTTATTTCTCTCGTTGTAAATATTTGTGAAGTGATTGTGATGAAGTGCTTTTGACTCATTGCTTAATTTTGTTGCTTTAATGCAAATTCTAGTTAGTATATGTTGAACCATATTCTGTCAGCAGTAGAGTTGTAGAGAAGATTGTCCATGGAAGAAGATTATGTTGCTGAAACAATGCATGGCGTTGTAGTTAACTTGTTAACTTTGATCTACTACATAGTCATGTTTTATGCTAGCTGATGACTTGTCCTTTCTGAGTGGCAGATATGCAATGACCGGTCAACTGAATGCAAAAAGTGATGTCTACAGTTTTGGAGTTGTATTACTCGAACTTCTTACTGGTCGAAAACCCGTGGACCATACTTTACCTCGCGGACAGCAAAGTTTGGTGACATGGGTAAGCAGCCTGATACTTGGCTACTATATCTTCGTTCAAAATGAAAATATTCTCTTAGTCTTCGAACGTCACGTTGAGCTCCTTAAATGTGTTTTAGGCTACACCAAGGCTTAGTGAAGATAAAGTCCGGCAGTGTGTTGATCCAAGATTGAATAGTGAATATCCTCCGAAGGCTGTGGCAAAGGTACCGTGTTGTACATTCTCCTAGTATAATCAGTTGATTCTTCTGCCCTTGATCATACAATCTGTCTCTTGGAAATATGAGTGTGATAGTGGCTCTTCCTTATCGGTTCAAAGTTGGGTGACAATGTGAGTTGATTATATGATCCACTGATACCCAAAGTTCGAAGCAGAGGTTACGAAGTCCCTTCCCCAAAATTTTAGTTGTCATTTCGCTTTCAAACGTCAATGGTATTCTAGTTGGGCAACTTAGCATGTGAGGCGTGGTATGTGGTTTGTCTCATGGAAATGTGTAATACACTTGTGAAAGGGAAGTTTGGATACACGATTTGGCCTAAGCAAAAAAGATTAGGAGGTAGTTGTATTTGAAGGATTCCACCAAGTGTTCAGCCGTCAACGTCCTTTGCAATGTCCAAAGAACATCTGCCAAGAACCTAAGCTTATCAGAGAAACTCCTTGAATAGTTTTCATTGGACCCCTAACGCTAGTGTTGTCCTGGGCTTTAACTGTATGTTTGCATGAGGAGAAGAAAATTTTTAGATTGGTCCACAGACCAACATGTTGGGTGTGGTCTCCCCTTTTGAGTCAGGTTAGTGCACGATTCTTCTTTTTGGCTATCTTGTGTTGATGTTTTCCACATTTTACCTTCAGTAGGCTTGGGACCGAGGTGCTGCTACATTACATCGCAGAACATCTGATAATCTTTTGAACGCTGAAATATTTATGTGGTCCTATTATGAAGAAAATCTTGATCATCAATGCTGTCAGCCGTGGTTTTTGCACTTTCAACTAGAGCAAATCCGGACGGGGGTTTTTGCTTGGTGAAAACTTTTAGGGTACAATCGTTCATGTGACATGGCATCCAAGTAGAAGCTAAAATCTTTCCATGTCGGGTTTCATTCATACTCTTACGCAATCCTGAGTTCCGACTGGATAGTGCCCCATATGTGATAAGAACAACCCTTGGATGAGAATCATCCATGCTAGTTAGCTTCCAAATGACTGTTTCTCCAGACTTACTTGATCTTCTTTTATCTACGTTTTTGTCTATTTATTTGAGTAATGATGGAACAAAGAACTTAAATCAGATCTTGTTCTATCCATTCATGTGTAACAGATGGCTGCTGTTGCTGCATTATGTGTACAATATGAAGCGGATTTCCGCCCCAACATGAGCATCGTGGTCAAGGCACTCCAGCCTCTCTTGAACACCCGTCATGCACCTGCTGCTGAAACTCCTGGCTCATGAAACATCGTCTATGATCACCTTTTCTGTTGTATGTCCTCTCAGATGTACTCATCTGGTTGCACTCATGCTCCGGAACCTCAATATGAAGAGTTTGAAGACAGGATCAATGCATTGGTGATCCGAGTTTTAAGTTTCATAGTTTCGTCTCCATATTGGTTCAGGGCCCATTTGTCTCGGGAAATTGTGGGAACTTTTCTTCACCCTTGTTGGATTGAGCAAACTGGTCTGTTATTTGGAAGGATTGATCATACCTTGGAAAAGAAAAATATATTTTTCTTTAATTTGTATATGCATTATATGAATGGCTGTGTGCTTTGAATGAAATCTGTAGAGCGTGAATGCAGTCTCAATGCCTGAGAGTTCTGCAGTTTAACCTTGATGGTTCGAAAAGAGGAAATGAAAAGGAAAATGATGTGATAAGGATGACTTCGTGCTTTGTGAGCTACTAAAAAGGGTAAATTAAGTATATCTTTTTGTTTGTGTCGAAAATCGGCTAGGTAGGTTTGGGTTTGTGAGTCCATGTACTTAAGTAGTGAAGTCTAGTTGTTGAGCTTTGGTTCGTGCTCACTCAGTCTCAGAAACAAGAAATTGGTTAGTCGGGTCCAAAGTATTTTCCTCGGAAACCGACTTCGATGTTTAAGTCCATATAGGTTTTATAGAAAACCCAAAAATGACTGTAGAGTAGGATACGAGTAAACTTATTTTTTTTTGTTGATGAGGTAGGTATTTATAGTAAAATAATTTTCCTTATTGGTCATATATTTCAAATGATCCCATGGAATTGATGGTCATTGGTTCACTTCATGTCATTTGTCTCTTTCTTATAGGTAATTGGTTTAGTGGTGTTGCGTCTTATTTTGGGCCTTTAGCCCATTGGATTGGCTTGATTTCGATAACAACATTTGGCCCCCGGTCCAGGTTTTAAAGTTGTTTTGGGATCGGGATCTTCTTCGGACATGGTTGCGCGCTTTCGATTGTTCCCAGGATCACCCCCCAACCACTAATGGGGCCGGCTTGGAACTTGGAATGGTCATGATGAGGGGACGATTGGACTCCTCGTTGCGACTGGTTACTTTCCACGTGGTCGTTCCTTACTGGTGCCTCGAGCCATGTGCCGTCCACGTGGCGCCATACATGGTATTCCTACCAAAAGTCACGTCCCCCAAGGCCTTCGCCTTTGACCTAGCCCACACACCCCTCTATATATGTATTGGGGGATGAGTTACACATTCTTCTTCCTCTTTTTTTTTTTTTTTTTCATTTTTTCTCCTTCGTCGTCTCAAACTTTTGATCTTGGTTTCAACTTAAGAAGACCTAGGCTTCCCTCTGAAACCGTTAAGTCATGAGTTCTTTCAACAATTTTTTCAATTCTAACTCTAATAACCCTCCCCGGTATGTCCGGAGGATGAAAGTCCGAGTTCTTCCTTCACTTCCTCGCCTTCATCTCCTATCCCCCTTAGAACTCGCCCCCGTGTCCCAGCTAGGCCTAGTGTCCCGATTGTAGACTTAGAGGACGATGAGGTCAAGTCTCGTCCAGTAGAAGAGGAATTAGATCCTCTATTCCCGATCATGCAAACAACCTTGTTTCAACAGTTTACTGCTGAAGATCTAGGCCCCTTAGATGACGAAATCTCGGACAATGAACCTTTGGTTGCTCAACCTCAGAGAGAGAGAAGGGGGGAAGTGAGGCAAGATGCTGGGGAAGAGTCAAACCCCTTAGGTTATGAAGGGCAAAACCTCGAACCCCTGGTTGTCAAAAGTCGGGATAAGAAGAGGAAAAAGCCAAGGAAGATGAAGAAGTCTAATAAGGTGAGAAAGTCGGACAAATCAAGGAAGGAGATAAGTACGAAGGCGAGGGACGATGTGAGAGAGCAAGTTGGGAAAGGAAGTGCCTGAGATGTTGAGGTCGGTGATGAGGACGAGTATGGAGATCTTGCCTCCTTTATTCCCCGGGCTGATGATACTCCCTTCGTCTGTCCTTCCATAGATGCCTTGTCTAATGGCAATGATAAGTTATCAGATTACCCTTAGGGTAACATATATTACCCTTCAAATTACCTCCCCTTTTACACCGATTTTCTAGATGGGGGTTTTAGATTCCAGGTTCACCCCTTCATCATAACGATGGTGAACCATCTCGATCTGTCCCCTTTTCAATTCACTCCCAACTCATTCTACTTGATTTTCGCATTCTACCTTGTAGCTATCAAGATTGGTGTGCCCGTTTCCTCCATTACCTCGACCCTTTTCTTTAACCTCGTCCATTTCAATACCAACAAAAGAGTTAAGGAGTCTAGCTGGGTGAGTCTCGCTACCTATAAGAGGATGAAGTGGATCGTAAAGGTCCCACATAACCACAGGGGGTGGAAGAATCGATGAGTTCTAGTTTCCCGGTTGACGAGACAAGCTGGCCCTTTGTTCCCCGATGGATGGAGAATTTCAACCCGGATGACTTTACCTAGGCTGGCATGAATAGAGCGAAGAAAGATGCCTATCGGCAAATCATGGATTGGAGGAATAAACCGGGAAGTAACCTTTACAAGAATTCAGATTTTGACAAAAAGCCTGACCTTGTCGAGCATGGATTTGGTCTGTAGATCGACATCGGTCTTTTAGCTCTTTGCTTCTAGTTCCTTTCAATTTTTTACTTGTGTTTTCTTTGTGCTTTTCCAGCTCCTGCAGAGGCCGTGAAGATGGACAAGCTAGTCACTGCCCAAGAGGCCAGGAAGCTGTAGAGGCGTCCAACTACTGTTACCACAAACCACGACCCGAATATTACAGTAACCCTTCGAGACATCGGTCCTCTGTAAAAGCAGGTTAGGACTGATTCTATAGCTCCTTCGCTAGTCGGGACTCCTCCTGCAACCAGTTTTACAAGGTCGGCTGCTGGCGAGCTGAGATCTCCTCCCCCTACTATTCAGGCTTCTCCTTCAGCTGTTGAGGTCCTTCCAGTAAACCCGGTCACTCTCTTGCGGACTGTCCGCCCCAAGGCCATTCCCCAGTCTCCTACCATCCCCGATACCTTGAGGAGGATGGGATCCTCTACCTGGTCCTCCACCCCACGAGACAGGACCCTTGATGAAACGATTTGTCTCGATAATCCGGTCTACCATGGTACGTCGATCCCAAGGTATCCTGCCATTCCCCGGAGTTCAACGACCGAAAGGCCATTCTCTCTATGGTTCTGCCCAAGAATACCATCATATACAGAAATTACCCTCGGGAGAAGCTGGTCCGAGACAAGTATAACAACCTTTTTACAAGGTAAACTATTCCCGATCTTATCTCTTTGCTTCGGGTTTTCCCCTTGGAATTTCATTGAACTTTATCCCTGTTCTATCATGTCGTTTCTCAAGTTTCGGATCTTCTATCTATAATTCCCAGAGTACAACCTAGAGGGGTGGAGGGTGAATAGATTGTTTTATAACTTTTTCGATATAAGGCAGTAGAGTGTTTAACTAGTATGCACTAGTGATTCTTGCAGACTACAAGATGCGTCTGCTGCAGAGACTTGTGCTTTCAAAGCTTGTCTCTTTACACTCTTCAATTTGTTTCTAACAGTTATAATATGCAAAGCAATGCAAGGAAAAGTAAAACACAGGATTTTATATTGGTTCAGACATTCGTTATCAACTGATCAACAAGAACTTAGTCTAGTCGTCCCTTGGTGACCATTGTAGTTAAGCCAAGAGGTGAGTTCACTATCTTCTTGTTTATGACTTATAAGAAAATCCCTTTACAAGTTCACAACTTGCTACAGGCTAAAAACCTAAATCCTTGCACAAATCTTCTTTGGATTCTGCTGTAGCTTCTTGTTCTTCATAGCAGATTAGTGAACCCCCTTCTTCTTGATTCTTCGTTTCAGCTAACTCGGACGATTGCACAATGATTTCTGATTTTTCTTCTTTTAAGAATGTTCAAAATATCAGTGTTCACATCTTCCTCTCACCTTTTTTGATCCCCTTTTATAGGCTGAGGGGATGAGAACCCGTGGCTGTACTATTCAGATGTTGACAGCTTTGTCTGTTTGCTCATAGTGACCCTATCACTCATGTTGACAGACTTGCTTCAGCTTTTCTGATCCCAATACTGATTCTCTATACCTCAAATTTTCGATTTGACCGATCCTTTGATCCTTGTCCAACCCTGGAATCAGCTCTGTTGTACTCAGTCTGCTGTAACTTAGTCTGCACCCAGTATTGTTAAGACCTTGTCTGTACCCGGTCACTGCTACAACCTTATCTGCACCCAGCACTGTTGCAACCTTTTCTGCATTGCTGTGTTGGCCCTTGTCAACAAGATTGATCCTACATCCTGAAGTATTTGCAAGTCTTTGATGTCCATGTATGTCTTAGCTGCCTTGCCGAAATCTCCCTGTAGTACTCTACATCTGGTGGCCCACAATACTCTCCATCTTTGGCCGTTTGCTCTTCCGCATCAAACCTACACTGCAAATTACTAACCTGATTTTCAGCCTAAGGACACTAACTATATCATGGTTGACTCCTTAGTTTTGTTCATCAATTTCTATACAAATAGAGGGATTACACATTTTTATCACTATCCTTCTCTGAGAACTCCAATGTTGTTTTCCGATCTTTAAGTCTATGGTCTCGAGAGCTTGTGTAGACCATTTATACTTCAGATTTTAGTGTGATCTTTAAATCATTCAAACCCCAAGGGCTTCCTACCCAAAATATATTACCCAGATGATATCCGGAGTTACATCTTGACAAAAGATGTGCCCGACGATCCTCATGCGGGGTAGAAGACTCGATGAAAGGCCCCCGCGTTCCTGATCTGGGGAAGACCTATACAAGTGGGCAAATTCTTTACCCCTCTTGAAGTATGTAACTAAAGTAGAGAGAAGGATGATACTCACGAAGGTCCACTTCGGAGGATGTGGGAACCACCACGATGGCCGAATGCTCGCACTAAAATGCCTTAGACAAGGATACTTCTGGCCAACCATGCAAACCGATGAGACTTAGCTAGTGAAGAGTTATGATAGGTGTCAAAGAACGATGGACAACATCGACCAATCGGCTTTCAGGCGCACAACTATCGAGATCTCTTGGCCCTTTGAACAATGAGGAATTGATATCCTCGAGCTATTTCGTTTGGCAAAAGTCACAGAAAGTTTATCATCATGACAGTCAAGTACTTTACAAAGTGGGTGGAACCGGAAACGATACCAAAAATAACCGAGCGAGCCACCGTCGACTTTGTCAGGAAGTCTATTGTCTGCCAATTTGGGTTGCCCTGGATTCTCATTTCTAACAATTTTACGGAGTTAATTGTTGCCTTGAACTTGAGGTCTGTTGCACAAGGAAGCTCCCACCTGGTTGGTGTCTGATAGGAATGTGCACTCCCTCCAAATTGTATAGAAATTGATGAACAAAACTTAGAAGTATTACCATGATGTTGATAGTGTGCTAAGGCTGAAAATTAGTTAGGTATCTACGGTCTAGGTCAGTTGCTGTGGAGCAGACGGCCACAGATGGAGAGCATTATGGGCCACCAGATGCAGACTACTACAGAAAATTTTGGCAAAACAGCTAAGACATGCATGGACAACAAATGAGTTGTAAATGCTTCACAATCTGGGATTAATCTTGCAGACAATGGCCAACACAGCAATACATGGATTGTATCAGATCTGGGTGCAGACAAGGTTACAGCAGTAACTGGGTGCAGACGAGTCCTCAACGGTACTGAGTATACACTGAGTTGCAGCAGACTGGAGTGCAGCAGAGATGGTTGCTTTGGTTGGGGCAGAAGTGCAAGGACTAATCACATTGAAGATTTGAGGTTCAGAGTGGCAGTACGAGGATCGAAACAAGGCGAGCCATCAGTAAAGGAGTCATGTGTGACAAGCTGTCACCATCAGGTCAAGTACACAATCACGGGTTAATTCCCTCAGCCTATAAAAGGGGATCAAAGAGCTCAAAGAACGGTGCTGTTGAACGAAGAATTGAACGTACAAAGTGTCCAAAATAAATCTGAATTCAAACTGTTCAAGTGAGCTAAATTGAAGAAGAATAGGAAGAAGAGGGTTCATTAGACTACACTGAAGAACAGAAGTTGCAGCAGAGTCTAGTGAAGGGTCTGTGCAAAGGGTCTAGGTTCTTCGTCTTTGACAAGTTAGCTAGCTTGTAAAGGGGTTGTCTTGTATGTCAAAAACAAAAAGATAGAGAACTCATCTCTTGGATTGATTAAACTGGTCACCAAGGGAAGACTGGACTAAGCTCTCGATTATCAATTTATAACGAGTGTCTGAACCAGTATAAATCATGTGTTCTTTATTTGCTTTTCATTGTTTTGAATTGTTAGAACTTTTAGGAATCAATCACGGGAGCAAACAGAGACAAACTCTCAAAGTTTAAGTATCTACTGCAACCTTCTCAGTGGTCTACAAAGAACTTAAGTATATTGAAATCCACTATTCTGCTGCATTACACTGAAAAATTTAAAACAACCCGACTTTCTAGACTTTAACAATTTTGAAAAGAAAATATCATATCTTTTGATTTAGTTCTGCAAAGAATTTACTAACAATTTATTTTGTGAAGAAATCATGGCTCCTCCAAAGTTACCTAAATGCCCCAACAGTGGAGAGCCACCAACATGCTCTTTTGACAAATTCAATCAGTGGAAGCTGAGGATGCTTGCACATCTGGTTCCAATTGATGAAAGAATGTATGATGCGATCACAAATGGGGCATATATCCAAAGATGACAGATCTAGTCGATGCATAAAGAAAAACAGGCAATCCCAAGTCTCTCTGGATAAAAGAGGATTGGGATTTGATGTTGGTGGACAAAAGAGTAAGAAATCAAATATTCAAAGCTCTTGACGATGATATGTTTGAAATAGTGGTTCATACAACCACTGCAAAGGAAGCATGGGACACTCTACTGCTCAGGAATAAAGGAACAAATGAAATCAGGGAAAACAAGAAGGATGTCCTAATGCAGCAGTATGATTGGGTCTCAATGAGATCTAATGAAAACTTGACCAGCTTCTATTAGAGGTTCAATGTACTCATCAACAATCCCAAAACTTTAGGAAAGACTTTTGATAGCAAGGAAGTCAATCTAAAGTTCATGAGATCACTTGGTGAGATCTGGGGGAAGAAGACCACAGCAATAAGGGAGTCCAAGGATCTTGCCAAGATGTCCTTAGCACAACTTTATGATGTGCTGCATACATACAACCTGAAAGTAAAGCAGAAGAGACAAATTGATGAAGCTTGGAAGAAAACTCTGGCCGTCCAGGCTCAAGAGAAAATTCTGAGATCCATGACAGAAGAGGAAACCAGTGACACCTCGTCTTCAAGTGAACAAGCTATATAAGAAGAACTTGCACCGATGAGCAAGAAGTTCAGAAAGCTGTTCAAGAAGAAAAATCTCAAGAAAAACTTCTCAAACAAGACCAAAGAAGCAGAGAAGGAGGTCTGTTACAACTGTGGAAACCTAGGGCACTTTGCTGCACAATACAGATGACCTACACAGGAATCGTCTGCACAAAAGAACAAAAAGGAATATGACAAAGGAAACTCTGGAAGGAAAGAAAAAGGCAAGGGCTATGCTACTAAAACCTGGAGTGAGACAGACTCAGATGATGAAGAAACAATCTCTAATGATCAGCTCTGCCTCATGGTAAGGAATGAAGAAAAGCAACATGTATTTGATCTCTCTAACTCAGATGCTTCTTTAGAGGAATTGAAGGAGGCTCTTCAAGAAACCCCTGAAAGCTTTATTACCCTCTCAAGGGAACATAAAGAGAATCTCGAACTGATTGCAAATCTCAGAGAAAATTACAATCTAGCATATGAAGAGATTGACTGTATAACTAGTGACCGAGCAGTAGCTCAAAATGACCTGAAGAAATCAGATAAGAAGGCAAAGCTTCTCAATGCAGTAGTGGAAACACTCACAATGAGAAATGCTGAACTTTAAGCTCAGGTAGATACATGGAATAGAAAGACCCTGGACTTGCAAAAGATGCTAAACATGGGTCAATCCTCACATGATAAGACAGGATTAGGTTATAAGGACTGGTTGAATGATTCTTCACATTCAAAAATGATTGATAACGTCACAACCAGTCAGAAAGGTGCAGAAGGTCAGGAATCATTAGATTGAAACAAGTAAAAGGCAATCCAAACCCCAGTATGCACCAAACTACTCAGTATGGAACAATACCTCCAATACTGCATGGAGAAAACCACATCTAGAGCCCGTCTGCAAATGCAGAATGCAACAGAAGAGGTGGAGGAACACTAGCAGACCACCTAGGGCAATAAGACCAAGGATCTATTGCTATCCCTGTGGCAAATCTGGCCACAAGTCATTCGAATGTTGGACTCCACACAAGAATATTATTCAAGTGTGGATGCCCAAAACTAACAAGTAAGGACCCATACTTGTGGGTACCATGCACAAGCTTTCAATGCTTTACTCTAGGAACAACACGGTGGAACATGGTACCTGGACAGTGGATGTTCTGGCGATATTACTGGGAACAAAAGCATTCTGAAAGATGATAGAAAAGAAGAACGACCCCTAATCATCTTTGGAGGAGGCAAGGCAGGTAAAACTAAAGGTTATGGAACCCTTGATACAGGTTCTCTAATCTTTAGAGATATAGCTTATGTTAAAGGTTTAGAACATAACCTGCTTTCCATTAGCCAATTATGCGACAAAAATTATGATGTCTTTTTCACTCATGATTCATGTCAAGTAAGAGACAAAATCACCAAGGAAGTCAAGCTGGTAGAAACTAGAAAAGGAAATATCTATGTAGTAGGCTTCAATTCATCTCAATCAGCACAAATAACATGCTTTTATACAAAAGGTGCTGAAGATACAAACTGGCTATGGCATAAGAGATTGGCACACTTGAATTTCAAAACCATAGCTAAATTGTCCTCAGAAAACCTGGTGAGAAGACTCACTCAAATCAAGTTCAAAAAGGACAAGTTATGCAGACCATGGCAAGAAGAAAAGCAGACTAGAGCAAGTTTCAAACCTCTAAATTCATCTGAATCAGTTAGAATACTAGAACTACTGCACATGGATCTTTTTGGTCTTGCAGAAATAGAAAGCGTAAATGAAAGAAATATACCCTAGTTATTGTAAATGACTATTCAAGATATGCATGGGTAATATTCTTATACAAAAAGAGTGAAACTTGTAGCCTGCTGACTAGATTCCTAAGACAAATTCAAAATGAGAATGACACTGAAATAATCACAATTAGGAGCAATCATGGTACTGAATTTGATCAAACAGGAGTAGATGTTTACTCTAATGACCATGGTATAGTAGAAAGGAAAAATAGGACACTTATAGAAGCTGCTAGAACAATGCTTGATGACGCTGATTTACCAAAAAGCTTCTGGGCAGAAGCAGTAAACACTGCATGCTATGTTCAAAATAGGTGCCTTATACATAAGCTGCACAAGAAGACAACCTATGAACTATGGAAAGGAAAGACACATGCGTCAAATACTTTCATGCCTTTGGATGCAAATGCTATATGCATAACAATCATAAATATCATCCAGGAAAATTTGACCCTAAGACAGACGAGGGAACCTTTTTAGGGTACTCCACAACTAGTAAAGCCTTTTGAGTATATAATAAGAAAACATAAACAGTTGAGGAGTCAGTTCACATGTCTTTTGATGAATATGAAATATCCATAAGTGATGCTAATGTCTTTGATGATGAATGTGCATGCATAGATGATGAATATGCAGACAAGAGCTCTAAAGCTGCATAAAAGGATGAGCAGTCTGCACAAACTAAAGAGAACAATAATACAGCAGAGCCAGAGCAGCTCGCAATACAATAACATCAGGAAAACACAATGATTGATCAAGACAAACGGAGATGGATCAAGGCACATACACGAGAAGACATCATTGGAGACAAGGATGCACTTGTGCAGACTAGAAGAGCAACAACTAGAGAATGTCAATCTGCATGCTTCATATCAGAAATGGAGCCAAAGACAATAAATGAAGCTCTAAGTGATCCAAACTAGATTATGCCATGCAAGAAGAGCTAAATGAGTTTCAAAGAAATGAAGTATGGTGTCTAATGTCAAGACTCAAGAATTATCCATTTGTTGGCTGCAAGTGGGTGTTCAGAAACAAAACAGATGAAAATGGAGTAGTTATCAGAAACAAAGCAAGGTTAGTGACAAAAGGTTGCGCACAAGAAGAAGGAATTGATTTTGATGAAACCTTTGCCCCTGTTGCAAGACTGGAAGCAATAAGAATGTCCCTTGTCTATGCTGCATATCAAGGATTCAAAGTCTATCACATGAATGTAAAGAGTGCGTTCCTCAATGGAAACTACAAGAGGAGGTATATGTTGAACAGCCTCCTTGATTTGAAGACTTTGAACATCCACATCTTGTCTACAGGTTAGACAAGGCATTATATGGCTTAAAACAAGCTTCAAGGGCATGGTATGAAACTCTCTTAACTTTTCTATGTGTGAATAATTCTCAAAGAGCAAAGATAGATACCATCCTATTTCTTAAGAAACATCACTCTTAGTGCAAATTTATGTTGATGATGTCATTTTTGGTTGCACTAACAACAAACTGTGTGAAAGATTTGCTGCAGTAATGAAATCTAAATTTCAAATGAGTTTAATAGGAGAACTGAAATACTTTCTAGGACTTCAGGTACAACAGTTAGAAAGTGGGATATTTATAAATCATGCCAAGTACCTGAAGAACACAGTTAAGAAATATGGTTTGGAGAATGCAACCCATATGAAAACGCCCAAGAGTACAGTTGTAAAAATTGATAAGGATGAGAGTGGAAAACAAATAAGCCAAACAATGTTTAGAGGAATAATAGACTCACTCTTATAACTTACTGCAGCAGACCAGATATCCAGTACTCAGTCTGCGTATGTATGTGCAAGGTATCAGTCTGATCCCAAAGAATCCCATTACACTGCAGTAAGAGAATCCTGAGATATCTCAAAGGAAGTCCAGAGCTGGGTGTATGGTATCTTAGGGAATCAGATTTTGTGCTAACAGGCTATTCAGATACAGACTTTGCAGGATATAGAGTTGACAAAAAAAGCACAAGTGGTTCATGTCAATTTCTTGGTGTAAGACTGATTTCATGGTTTAGCAAGAAGCAGACCACAGTGTTAACCTTTACCGCAAAAGCAGAATACATAGGTGCAGAAAGCTGTGCTGCACAAGTACTATGGATGAGGTCACAACTTGCAGACTACGGTATAACGTTTTCAAAAACTCCATTATTTTGTGACAACACGTCTGCAATGGCAATTTCAGAAAATCCAGTTTTCCATACAACGACCAAGCATATTGATGTTAGATATCACTATTTTAGAAATCATGTGCAAAAAGGTCACATTAAATTTGAATATATTCCAACAGGAAAATAAATTACAGATATTTTTATTAAGCCTCTTGATGAGAGTAAGTTTATTCAATTCCGAGGGGAATTGGATATGATTGATTTGAATCAGTAAAATGCCCAAAATACTCTACTGCTCTACTGCACGTAGAATGAGACCAACATTATTTTTACCTTACTTCAATTCTATTTTTGGAAAGAAATAACGTTTTAAAACTGATTGCCTAAAATTCTGCAACAGTCAAAATCAATGACTGAATATACGCAACGGCTTGTTATTAAAAGACAATGATAATTCTTTCAAAGAGTATAAATTTGAAAATTTTTTCAACTAAAAATACTTTTCCTCTCTGACTCTCTCAGTCTAAACATCCTAACTCTCTCTCTATTGCGCTCTACTGCAAACCCTAGTTTGCGAATTCTCACGATTCATTCTCACGAACTTAAAGATTCTTCTCAATTTTACTAAAATGGCCAACACTCGATCCAACACCCATCCAAAATTGATCAAGCTCAAGAGCAACGCAGCCCAACAAGAAAGGTTGAGTTGCAAATGGGAGTGGTTCTTGATTTCGAGACTCTCAAGAATGAATTAGATGAAGTAAAAGAAATATCTGAGCTGATTCAAGATGCAAACCTCAAGTAATTCTGTGAGAAGACAAGCAGGATCTATGACGATGAAGTACTTGACTTCATTGAGAAGTTCAAGGTTGCTGAGGATTTTCAAGGCATCACATACACATACAACAAGAAAGTGAAGATAATCATCACTCCAAAAGACTTCGAACAGCTGTTTGGAGTTTCAAATGAAGGACCCAGAGACATCCCACCCTATGTGGTAACTGATGGAAGGCATGCAATGCTTAGTGAAGACAGATAAAAGGAAGGGATAAGGACCATGAAGAAGTATTTGTCTAAAAAACACAAGCTGCTCGCAGACGTGGTGAAGAAAATAATCATGTCCAGAGAATTCTCTGAGGGTCAGATCACCTCTGTTCAACAGAAAATTATGTGTGCAATCCTCACCAAGCATAAACTTAACTGGCCCATACTGCTAATGGATCAACTGGCTAAAGTAGTAGAGGCCAGACAACCTCTGTTTGGAAGAGTCATCAGCATCATTTTCAAGGAAAAACTCTAACTCTCTGGCAAAGGAGGAAGACCATGGACAATGGCCAAAGAGATTGATGTCAGGAAGATTAGAAAGCAGCCAATAGGCTTCTCAAAGAAACCTACAGCAGTATAGTCTGAAGAAAAAACTGCAGATCAGCCTACAAAGAAGGAGCCTGAAAAGGCTAAAGGAAAGTTGATAAAAAAGGCACCAGAAACTAAACTAAAGCAGGCAAGTGTTACGAGGAGAAAACTTGTGATGCAGACCTTAGAAAAGGAAACAATATCCGAGCTGCCTGCTGCATAGCCTACAGAAATGGAGACAGAAGCACAGTCTGCACCAACAGAAGAGCAGACTGAAACCAATTCTCAAGAACTAGCAATTATAACAGCAATTGAGGCATCATCCTCAAAGACCTTACCACCAAAGGAGCCAGAGATTGCAGCACTTCATGTCGCAAACATAGCATTGATGTATCTGAACGCTGGTGTTGATGAAAACCTTCAGAACCTCATCCTGGAAGCTCAAAAAAGCTATCAGGAAGTAAGAGAAGGACCACAAGCACAACTCAGGCAAGAGCTAGGTGCACAAGCCTACACAAGAAAGGAGATCGAAGCCATCGAAGCCATGATCAGAAGGATGCAGACTAAGCAACCACAAAGCACCTCTACTGCAAGTTCATTGACAATAAGGACTACTGCAACTGAGGCATTCACAACAGCAATCATTCCTGCCCCTACTACAGAAATGGAATTAACTGTGGTTGAAGCTGACCAGCCCTCAACTGCATCAGAAGCATGGGCCACAACAACAACAACAACCACACAATCTCCAGAAAAGGAAGAGATCATAAAAGCGTTGCAGACTATCCAAACCATACAAGAAAAGGTTCTGGAACACAGAGCCAAGACTGATGAAATGCTTGATAAACCTCAGAAAGAAGCAATGATCCAACAGTTCATTAAGGAGCACAAAGTTCCAATCAAAAGGAAGTCCAAGGCTGAAAGACCAAGGCCCATTCTATCAGGACCAACCACGAGATACATGATCAATGCAGATGGCTCAAGGACAGAAATTGGAATAATTGATGGCATGACAAAGGCAGAAATTGACCATTTGGTTCAAATTTAAAGAATGGAGGTAAACAACAGAAAGAGGACCACTGAACCCTACATATTGTTCAGTGGAGCTCTGTAAATCAAGGACTCAACCCTCAAGATCAGGAGACATAAACAAGCACAACTACAACACGTTGAATTTGTGCATACTCTTGAGGTAGAAGCTGAACTAAAAAGGCTGATTGACAAGCATGTCAAGGCAGCCACCTTGGAGATTTATGATAATCTGTCAAGACCAATAGTCGGCAGAGCATCATCATCAGGAGATGATGATGATGGTGATGATGAATTCCCATAGCCAGAAGATCATGACGATGATGACATCATTGATGAGATCACTGAAGAAGGCATTAAGAAGTTGTCAACAGCAGAACCATCTGCTGCAGAAGAGCTAGTAGTAGAGTCATCTATAGCCAAGTCTCCAACAGCAGAGCCCACACCATCAGAATCAACAGTACATGAGGAAACAGCAGCAAAAAAAAAAAAAAAAAAAATAGAGGACAACGAGGCGTCAATAGAGGTGGATTCCCAACAGCATCACCAATCAGGGATGCAATAGAGGCTGTTGCAGAAGGAACTACAGCAGACTATCATATCACTAAGCAAGAGGAGTTTACTCAAGTTACAACACTTGATCTCACTCCCACATAGGCAGAGGATGTGATTATCGAGAATGATGAATCACTGGAAACAACCTTATTGCCAAGAGAGGAGCAGACTGCAGCAGAAAGCACCTTCAAAGGTGTCACTCTTGAGGAAATCAACAAACATTTGATGAGTGACACTCCCTTTGGTCAAGAAAACATGCAAGATCAAGATGTATCCCCACTAAACTTAGTGTTTTCACCCCCATCTCCATTTGAAATGGTGCAGACTAGGGCAGATCCATCGGTAGGTTTCCCTCAAGGTCTACTCTATAGTGGTATATCTGACATTCAAATGACACCCCAGACTGCAGCTAGAAGTTTGAGGCAACCTCTTGCAGAAGTCAGATTGACACCAATCCATGAAAGACCATCTTCTACTGCAAGAACAATGGCTAGAACTGAACCCTCTGCACATCAACAGTCATCTCCATCAGAAACTCTAGTGGAATATAGACTCAAACAACTTGTAACGCCCCCGGATTTCCTTGCCGGAAGACACGTGGGCGTTATGCCGTCACAGACCCGATCCGTGACAAGGCTAAACAAACCGAATGGGTTTTAAGGGTATAAAAGTCAAGGAAACTATAAATAGTAGCCAAATTCATAGCTTACAGTCCCGAATACCTGTTTTAATTATATCATTGGAGCAGAAGCAATGTAGATCGATTATTACATTAAACACAATAGACATCTGATCTGCTATAATATCCGAAGTACGTGAGATCATCTATATGCATGCAAGCTCGCACTAAGAACCTTCAGGTGCTGTTGGGGGCATACCTGCAATTGAAAAACATAACCGTGAGGTAATGAAGCTCAGCAACCTCAGGTGTATGAATCCCAATTACAGGGAACTTTCGCTAAAGGTTATGGCGACCGTCGACAGTCCCTAAAACATTTTTATATAATATAGGAGGCGCCATATCAACCAGCATCGTTTTACATTCCTTAATATGGCTTCGTATCGCTTTTAAGAGCCATTCCTTTCTTTTGCATTTAATTAGGGTTCATGACTAGACTCAAAAGCGACAACTCCAAGGATATGACCGACTCGGAGTACAGAGATAAGATGTCAATTGTCAGTCGGGTTACCCAATAGATTTGGTATATTCGTACCTGCCTACTCTGTGCGTCGCCTTGCACCTTTTGTGCGTATTCAATGTGGTATCATTTGTCAACATTGAGATAATTTGGGCCTTCCTATAGAGAGCAACTCATGGCCCCACCACAACGGCGTAGAAGTTGCTGCATGCACACAAAGAGGATGGGGGATGCCCATCGCTCCCTAGCTAGTTCTCACCAGTGACGATGACTCAGAGGATAATACATGAGTGCAATGACTCAAACTCAAGCCACCTTCTTCAATGAATCGAAGAAGGGATACCATGTTCGACCTTCTCAATAATTCCAGGAAAACGACCCAATGACCCCTTGTCTCGGCCGCGACACTCCCCCGTCGGGGGCATGACTCCATGTGCAGCCAAAATCCCTAATTTTTTCCTTCGTCGAGGGCGCGACCCAGGATGGTCGCGGCTGCGACTATTCTCCAGCCCAGAACATCCCGAAAACCTCCGTCCAACCCCACGGATCCCTCAATTGACACCACAACACATCCAAACCATATCACACACATCAAAACATGTCCCAAAGCATGCACGGAAGCAAAGAACGTGTGTGATCGAATAAAAGAGGCATCTCGGACAAGTGAGATTACCTCGATTAACGATGATCCTTAAGGCACACGATCACACGAACGAATCCGTTGATGCTCTTGTTCCTGTCCGTGATGTTGCCAGAGTTGCTGCGGTTGCTGTCCTTTGCCTTGTGGCGTCGTGATGGTGGTGAAAATGATGACCGCGAAGATGTGATGATGAGATGATGTTGAAGACGATGATGATGATCGGTGATACGTTGGCCAGAGTTGATGTTGAAGACAATGGCGACTGCGGTGGCCAAAGAGGAGACGATGGAGAGGATTGATGATGGCAGTGATGGTGGTTGTGTGAGTGTGGGTGTGAGTGGGAAGGCAAGGTGGAGGTTGGTGGGAGAGAGTGGAAGAAAGTGGGAGAAGTGGGTGAGTGAGTGGGGAAATACCCTGTTCCGTCCCACGATACGTCTCGTTCAGTCCATTATTCACCCAAATTTCATAATATTACCTTATCAATAATATATTTGCATCGATAGATTTATCCCATATACGAATGTATGACCTCCTGAGTCATAATCCATTGTTTATCGAATTAAATCGATAGTCCTTACATGCAACGTTTATAACGTTATAACATTGTAACGTTATTCGTTCGTAATGTTTATTGGTGCGTTCAACTAATCATCCCAAATATTCCATCGTCATATTTGATTTAATTAATCAAATATTCTCTTGGATTAATTCTATAATCCCCTTTTAGCGCGATTATTTAAAAATCGTAACGTTATATGTAACATCTTTTATTC
>JAOVYX010015249.1:0-28615 GCA_035668315.1 Drosera spatulata
AGGTGAAGCTTCAGAAAGAAATGAGTTTGCGCAAGGCAGCAGAGACTTCAGCAGCGTCTGCTGAAGAGACAGCTACTCAGGTGGAGAAGAAGCTCACCCGTCTTCTGGATGACAAGGGGAGAGAAATCAAACGGCTGCAAGATGAGCTTCTTCTATTGAAAGAAAAATCAACACTTTCAGCTTCGAGACTCCAGGCAGATGTAGGTAGTTTAAATCCACTCGTATTTGTATAAGAATTAGTGTATTACATGTACACTTCATCATTTCCTTATCCGTTACCGTATTTGTCAGCTTGATAAAATGGAGTTCAAGGCTCATAGAGCTGAAAAAGAGTCGGAAATATTCAGGGAGCAGCTGGAAGTGGTCAAAAGACAGCTTAATGAGGTTCCTGTTCTTAGTTTTTACTTGCTAATGGCCCCTCTTTATGTTCGTCAAATGCATGCCTGTTCATGCTCTTGCACTTCATATGTAGTAATGCTATTCTCTCTTTATGGTATCATTTCGTGGCATGGCATTCCCACCTATTTTTCCTGTTGTCAAGTTTCTCTTTTTCTTGTTTGTCATTTCTTCCACTTGTTGATTTGAAATGGTGTTGCTTGTGAGTAAGGTTAAGATGGTGTTGTTTAGGGCTAAGCTTAAAATTCAATTTTTTATGCAACTCTGATCAGGGGTGCGACACTCCTTAAGGGCATCGGAAAGCAATTTCTCATTAGGAGTAAGAATGCATACATCTTCCCCTCTGGGTTGTCGCCTTTGCTTTTTTCTTTTAGCCCACCCCCATGTAATAATAGGATAAAGACTTGGCTTTGTTTGGTTTGCACAACCATGCTGAATTGAAAACATGGCAGGAATTATCCCTGTGAATGAAGAAGGAATGATCAAGAAGAAACTAGAAAGTGCAAATGATTTATTAAGTAAAGCTGGTGTTATGGTGTTCAATGGAATATACATGACATCATTTGATTTCTTATTTCATCACACCGTTTATATGTAGCCTTGCTTTAGAATTCTGTTCTGACGTGCATTCTTAATCCTTTAGTGCTTGCATGAAAAAGTTGAAGTTGAAAAGAAGTTAGCAACTTTCACATCTCTATCACAAAATGGAACTTCAACAGAAAGTACTATTTTGCTGAAGAATTTGCAAGAGGAGCTTCGCAGTTGCGTAAGTTAACCTTGTTGATTTAGACGTTTGATTTCTTCTTGGTAATCATTTATATTTTAGCTCACTTCTAACGTCAGTCGTCATGTCTCGAGTGGTACATGTTGAGGAACCATCTTCCTGGGCAATGAAATCCTAGCCTATAACTTCTTTGTGCTTTTGAAGTGAAGTAACTTAGTAGTCTAATCTAATGAACATCCACCTATGGTCACTGCAGCATAAATATTCACGTGAAAGCTGCTTTCATGCAATTAGCTGTATGACATTTAAGTATGCGTCTTCATGGAAGGATATTATAACTTATTCTGAAACATATATGGTGTAGTTTGCATTGCTAGTTGATACTTTTGTTAATTTAACTTGCTACGGCTAACTTCTGGTATCATGGTTTTTTCCAGTCGACAGATGTATAGGATCACTATGTTCTTTTTAGTTACATATAAGTGATAGAACTGTTGCTGAGGCAACTAGGAGTGTAACCAATGTCTTTCCGTAGACCAGACTGAAAAGGAAGAGGGAGCATAGGTATTTAGCGATTTATATTAGGGCTTTCCATCAGAATTTGAAAGATTTATGTAGAGATTATCACTCTGATCTCGCTCTGCAGTTATGTGTCTTCGCTTATTGTGTGATAGCTATTTGTGCCGACAGTTTATAAATTTTAGTCTGATTTTTATCTTTAAACTCATTAATATTTCTATTATTCTTATTGTCAGTTTCACTTGTAAGGTTTCTCATCCATTATATTTCCCATATATGTTTCTTGATGGCATTGGCATGCTCATGCTAGATTCATTTGTAAGTTATCCTTTTCACTGCTTAGTAATGCTGTTTTTCATTTATTTCTAGAAAGTATTTTGATGCATGTTAGTTGGTGAAGTATATTTCGTGCGTTTTCATCTCATCTGAAGATTTTGTACTGATTCAGAGTATTTGTCGAAGTTGTTACCGTCAAGCATTCTTTTTAGTGTTACATCTTCCTGATTAAAGAGCATAATTTGATAAGAAATTCTTTTTCTATAATCAATTGTACTTATCTAGGATCTGTTCTCCACTGATTTTCTATGGTTGGTATTCTCTGAAGGAAGCTGAAGTTCGTGAAGCAAGACATTTGAAAGCATCTCATGATAACATAGAGTTGCTCAAGGAAAAATTGATGGAAGAGAAGAGGCATAAAGAAAGGGCAGAGAGCGAGCTACTAAAATTGCCTGAGATTCAGCTGAGGATGACAAACTTGGAAAATGAATTATTCTCTTGGAAGAAGATTGCCAATGACGTAACTGGGGTCTCTAATCCTGAAGATATTCTTCTGAAGCTTGCTGCATTACAGAAGTATGTGACTTGCCTCATTTGTTAAGCACCTAAATATTCTCATGATTTATGAATGATCATTGAAACAGTCTACTGGTGAGCATGGTTTGGGCTTTGTTGGAAAACATTACAGGTGTTTTCCATTTTCCATAGGACATAGCGATGCGATTGCTTGGTAACTGTTGGTGATTGGTACTTTTACAGTTTCAAAGGTTGTGACATAAATGATTTTGCGTTGGCTGTTGTCACCTGATAAACTCTGCATCTTTACTTGCTTCTATTTTTTTTTTTTAAATGGATGGCCGCAAGGCTAGTGTAGTGAACAGTGAACTTCTTTAATTCTGTGCCATGACCATTTTTTAGGTCCACTTTGTATGTTAAAACACTGCTTTGCTTTCACTTCAATGGAAGGTGAAAATGGGTTTCCACTCGTAAATCTTTTGATCAAGCTTTTTGGTTTATATCCTTGTGAAAAATTTGGCATATGGCCTTTAGCTAGCAGCTTCCTATAGTTGGAAGCTTTGATTGACACAAAGGCAATCAAAGCTTTAATTCGTTAGTGGCCGTGAAATGATTATATTGTCATCCTTTGCAGCATGCGGTTGGCTGCTCTTTTCTGTGCCACACTTTGCTGTGACAGATGGCATAAACCTAACAGGCATATGTTATTAAAAACCCGATTCATTCATCTTTATTACATCACATGTATCGAAGATGGAGCTTGATTTGTTTTCCTTAAAAACACATTCAGTTGATTCTTCGTTGGCATGATTCTAAACCTAACGGGCATGCCCTAAGTGCCCAATCCAATCAGCTTGCTCTGCGTTCCATGCATCGAAGACGGTGATTGGGTTATTTTTCTCTGATGCATACCAGTTGATTCATTGTTCAGTTCCTTTTTCCTTACTGTGGTACCCCAGTACCATAAGCTGAGTCTGCAGGAAAGTAGCGATTTACCTTGCATCGATACAGATACCGTCATTTCCATGTGCTACATTATTTTGAGTTCTTTACATGTTTATGCTACAATGCATCGTCTATAGAAGTTACTTCTTGGTTTGACTTGGTGCATTTTGTGAGCATATTGTCATCCGATCTTTCAACATTCAGTTCGATACAGCATGAATCTGCTTATTCGTCATGCCTGTTTCTCTTGAGAGCTCTAGATGCTGCTGCTGTTGTGTTGCTAGAGTAGCTGTATGCTAGTGGTTCTTTCTCAATGTGACTGAAAGTCTAAATGCAATGCAAGGTTTTTTGGATGTAGGATATTGCATGAGAATGAAGTTATCTTTGTGGATGTAAACATTTATTTAAGCGCTTTACTGTTGAATGCTTTTAACCTTACAATTTCAATTGATGTTGTTGGTTTGTATTTTCATCTTATGTAGGGATGTGATTTTGGCTGAAGCTAAATTAGGTGAAGCAAATGGTTCCTTGAAACAAGTTGAGTTTGCTCTTGAAGCAATTACTGGATAAAGAAAACGCTGTTAGTGAGGCAGCTATGGCCGTGGAGAAGGCAGAAGTCATGAGTTCAGAAGTTAAGCATCTCCAATCCATGGTATGTGATAATATATTTTACGAGTGATTCCTGTCATCCGTATCTATGGGCCTGCTTGTGTGCAATTTAGATGGAGAACTTTGCGGCAGTCGGTTGGGGAGGTTGGTTAAGTTTTCTTTTCCTTTTTTTTTTTCCTTTTATGTTGTTGTTGCTTCCTTTTAAATAGGACAAGCTAGTTCAAGGTTAGGAAATTATAAACTATGGATAACATACAAAATATTGAAGTTAAATAATCGTTGTGATGACATGCAATAACCTAGGTAATTCGTGAATCAACAATTAGTTTTCAGAGTGGTCATAGCGTCCTAGCATCATTCATTGGCTGCAAGTTCCATGCACTGATTTAAGCTAATTAAGCATAGGTCATCAGTGGCCTTTCAAAAAAAGAAAAAAAAAAAAAGCATAGGTCATCAGTATTCTTCACCTGCATCCTTTGTATTATTCTCGTGGAGGCTTTTGGAGTGGTGTCCTGTTATCCCAGGCAGGTTGTAATAATCTGATGTGGGTAACATTGATTCATGATGGCATTTTCTACAGCTGTCTTTGGTCAATGAAGAAAGAGATCAGCGTAGAAATACTATCTACAGCTTGAAGAAGAAGAGGAAGGACGAAACGGGGACTGAAGTAGCAAACGTGAGTATTACTTAGGTTGACTGTGGTGATGCGTTCATACATGTTTCTGATGAATATTGTCTTTTGTGTACAGGAGCTCGAATCATCCCTTGCTAAGAAGGACAACTATATTGCGGTATTGGAGGCTAATCTCCGGGAACAGAGAGACACAGTAGATCGTAAATTGACTGAGATAAGACTTCTCATGGAAAAGTTAAATGGAGAAGCTAAAAGAGTAAAGTCATTGGAGAGAGAAGCTGATCGGTATCGTTCTGAGATATCTTTACTAGAACTTAAGATATTCACACACCAGACATACTTGGCCCATAAAATTCTTTTCCTTATATCTTATATGTTTTTGTGTGAATGTTGATTACTTTGGGTACGACGCTGGACACTAGTGTTGTGATGTAACGGCCCAGTTGACTTTGATCGAGTCAGGGCTGGGCCTTGATTCCAAGGATGAAAGCCCTGCCCGACCCCATAAATAATCTGGGCTTGGTCCGGCTCTTGGACCGGGCTGCCCGGCCCCTATTGCCGGGCTCTAAGGTCTTTTTTCTTCTTTTTTTTTTCTATAATATCAAAACCGGTAGTGGTTTCCAAAATTGTTAACGTTTTTTTCATAACCGTTTACGGTCTTCAAAACCGGCAACGGTTCTAACAGCATGAAAATTTACAGGAACCTGTACATCTCAGTGATCAAAAACCGTGAACGGTTTTAAGAAATTGTTGGCATTTTTAACTAAACCGTCAACGGTTTTCTTAGAACTGTTCACGGTTTTTGATCAACGAGATGTACAGATTTCTGAAAATTTGTTTGATGCATAAACCGTGCACGGTTTTCTTAACCGTTCATAGTTTTCATTTTCAAAAATGAAAAAAATTTAACCCTTTAAAATGCTACACTTATAAACCTTAATAATAATATGTTCCAAACAACATAAAAACATTTGAATTACTACATTTGTTTCAAAGTTTGATACATAACAAAGTTTGAAGTGGTAGCAACATAACAACATATTGACATGACATGTCAATTACATATTAAACATTTTAACATGAGAAAGTGAGAATTTAAAAATCATAAAAACAATAATATTGTTCAAAATATAAAGATACATGTTCCAAAAGTGAAATATCCAACTCTTAAAAAGTATAAAAACATTGCAAAGCCAGAAACAATTAAACAACTACATATCCATGTTATCGTCGTCATCATCATCATCCTTAGACGGGGAAGGAGTAATTCCCGCTTGTAGTTCTAGGTTTTTAAGATAGTAGGTGATATCATAATAACAGGGATCCTCTACCTCCCATCTCGTAGTCACACGATCTTGGAAGACGTTGAAATCCCTTTGAAGTGCTTCATAATTCCGCTCCAATCTTTCGTACTTGTCGGTCAAGAACTCCATGTGACGGTCTATTGAGCGAAAATAAGGGCAATGATTACAAGCATCATCTTCATCGTCTCCTTCTTTTTCATCTTTCACTTCTTCTTCTTGACTTGCTTGCGCACTAGATATTGCTTGCGAAGCCTTTCACCTACCTTGGACGTTTTTGTGATCATAACCCAGCCTTTAGAATCCTTCATTTGTTTTTTCGTCACAATCCTCGAACGGATGAGTTTTCATATACCGGTTTTTCGATTTAAAGCATACTTCAAGATAACAAGATGAACGGGAGATCCCAAAACCTTGAAAGATTTTTCTATCTTCTTCTCCTTACTCAAATCAAATCCATGATACTCAAGAATTTGGGAAATATAATTCCCAAATGCAAGAGTCTTTCTGATAGCAATGTGCAATCCCTCCATTTGTATAGAAATTGATGAATAAAACTTAAGAGTAAAAACATGATATAGTTAGTGTGCTTAGGCTGGAAATCAGATTTGCAGTATAGGTTGGATGCCGAAGAGCAGACGGCCACAGATGAAGGGCATTATGGGCCACCAGATGCAGACTACTACAGGGAGATTTCAGCAAAGCAGCGTAGACATACATGAACAGCAAAAGACCTGCAAATGCTTCAGGATTTAGGATCAATCTTGTTGACAAGGACCATCACAACAATGCAGAAAAGGTTGCAGTAGACTAAGTGTAGCAGAGATGATTGCAAGGTTGGACAAGGATCAAAGGATTGGTCAAATCAAAGATTTGAGATATGGCGTAGGATCAGAAAAGTTGAAACAAATCTGTCAACATTAGCGATGGGGTCATTGTGAGCAAACAGACAAAGCTGTCAGCATCTTAACAGTACAGTCACGGGTTCTCATCCCCTCAGCCTATAACAGGGGATCAAAGGAGCTCAAAGAAAAAGTGATGACGATGATATTTTGAACATTCTAAGGAAGAAAGATCAGAAATCATTGTGCAATCGTCCGAGTGAGCTGAAACTAAGAATTAGGAAGAAGAGGGTTCACTAGTCTGCTCTGGAGAACAAGAAGCTGCAGTAGAGTCCAAAGAAGGATCTGTGCAAGGATTTAGGTTCTTAGCCTTTAGCAAGTTATAAACTTGTAAAGGGGTTTTCTTTGTAAGCAAAAAACAAGAAGATAGTGAACTCACCTCTTGGTTTGACTACACTAGTCACCAAGGGAAGACTGGACTAAGCTCTCGTTGATCAGTTGATAACGAGTGTCTGAATCAGTATAAAATCATGTGTCCTTATCTTTCTTTGCATTGATTAGCATATTAGAACTGTTAGAAATAACTTAAAGAGTGTCAAGAGACAAGCTTTGAAAACATTAGTCTCTGTAGCAGATAGATCTTATAGTCTGCAAGAACAATTAGTGCATATTAGTTAAATGCTCTACTGCCTTTTATCGAAAAAGGTTTAAAACAACCTATTCACCCCCCTCTAGGTTGTACCTCTGGGAATTACACTTTCCATGATCTTTAGCACACTTGTTCATTTGATAAAGAAGAAAGAAAGGTAGATTGATCAACCATTTTTTAACCAACGCATACATGAGCAAAATCTCATTAAGTGTTGGATCATCCATCCCCCGGTTTTTTCCTTCAACCATCGACCTACTATAAGATGTGATACCCTCATTTCGAGGTCTAATTCATTAGCATGAAAGGCATAGATATTTGTGATTTTACATTTCAACAAAGTCTCACGTGCCTTTCTCGGACTAAACCCCTAAACTATTTCCCAACAATTTTGTTTAGCCTCCGTTATTTCTTCAAAATTGATCCCCAAAGCTTGACCAATAATCTCTGGATTGAGAATAATGTTTTTACCCTTAACCCAAAACCTATAATGGCAAATTCTTTTCGGGATAGGCTCGAAGTGAGCATAAAACAATCGCACCATCTTCGGATAGCATCTAGTTATCCTATTGGTTACTAAATCTTTCCAACCTTGAACTTCAAACCAAGGTTTTCCGTATCGGAATATGTAACGGTATCGGATTTCTGAAAAATGATACGATACGCCGATACGGAACCGTATCGGACCGATACAACCCGTATCAGATCGATACGGTTATGTAATAGCTTTTCCTTTATAGAAAACATATTGAACTATATAAAGATGCTTAATTTAGTCTAAACAAAAAATAAAATAGGATTTAAATAAATAGATAACACAAACAATCAAGCTAAACTGTGGATAACTTGAGAAAATAGTCAAATATATGAGGAATGACGAGCTCCTTCGTATCGTGATCCTGAAGCATCGAAATTGTATGACCCATATCCACCCCATCATCATCATCATCATCTCTTGTGGGGAGATTAGTGTCACAACGATCACCATCGTTGTCTGTGTAACTAGGACTATGAGAGTCATCGTCACCTACAGCATGAGTCACCTCTCGATTTGGTTGTCAGTCAACGGTGTCAAGTGTGGGCTCCTCGATCTCTCTAATCCACTCTAATAACGGATCCTCAACATCGAACATTGCATCAAGATCAATCACGTCGTTTGAAGACTCGTGCAGTCTCTTGGTTTTCTTGACTCTCAACCTCATGTTGTATGAGACAAACACCAACTTCTCTAGTTTTGACATCGTTAATCTGTTTTTTGGATTTGTATGTATAGTGAAAATATGCTCCAGTTTCTCTCGCATTGGTAGGAAGAAACGGTCTGACTAAGTATGCGAACAGCTACAGGAGCAAAATTTGGAGCTTCTTCCCTCCCATACATATTCCACCACGCCGCTGCAATGAAAAGGATAACAACGATTAGAACTCTTTATTAGTTAGAAATTCACAATTCAATTATTAACAAACATAGAATAAGCACATGTCTGGATTTGTAATCAATATAGTCTCCATAACTTTTCGACTCCCAAAAACTCCCACTCGATTCTATAGAGTTCTGCCTAAAAGGGAAAAAAATCCCATTTTTATTAAATACATGTGAAAATAATAAGAAAATTTTAAAAAATCAATAAACTTAATTCTTATTTCTTTTTTAGCATGTATTTGTTGCGACATGTGAGGCAGCATTCTATCAAGGACATTCCTAAATCCTCTTCTGACCTCGCTATCTATTGTAACACTTTTTGCATACATGAAACGTGGGTTGAGATAATATCCTGATTCATGACATAAAATTATGTGTTAAAATAAAGTTGTAAATATGCTGTTAAATAAGAGAAAAAATGAAAGTTACTTACTGGCAGCATGCAGGTGCAGTCTCTTCGTCCATGGTCGATTTATTATCTTGCTATACTTGTTATAACCTTTCGGCAAATTATGTTTAATAGCCTCTTTTGCCTTATCAATTGCTTCATAGATGTAATCCCATTTGTGCCTTATCATCAGAGTCTACCATACGAAGAATCTTTACCAATGGCTCAAAAAGTGATGTCCATCGAGTCAAGTTTCCCCATAAACTATCATGAAGTGTCGATCTGACAATAGACGTTCCTTGCAACCTATCTCTAAATGGTAACCTGTAGAAAACCATGTATGATTTCTCTAGTATAAAATAATGGTTTTTTTAATCAAATTATCGAGATATTGCTTCCATCCAAGAATCTGATGTAACCATTCTTCTTAGGGCATTCATTTGTTCTGCAAAAGGTTGCATTGAAAGGAAGTTGGTTGCGAAACGAGTGACTCCTTGCCTCAAGAGTTCCTTTCCTCCAGTCTCTGCGCTCATCGCACTAAGAATAGCTCCATGATTATAAATGAATCTGGTCAACTTCTGTGTCTCTTTTATAGTCTCTTGAATTTCCTTTTCCGCAGCTATATCCTCCAACATCAAGTCAATGCTGTGAGTTACACAAGGACTCCAAAAAATCCTCTGTTTCCTCTCCATCAACATCTTCCCTACTCTTTAAAGTTAGCTCCATTATCTGTGACAATCTGAACAATACAGGATTGATTTTTGCATAAATAATTGTATGAAATATGGTTGTATAAAATATGGTTGTATAAAATATGGTTTCATCTTTTTCATAACAACTCAATCCTCACCAATCTCATCTATAATGTTTTCAATCTGGCTGTATTTGTAGGAAGCAGTTTGATGCTCATCAGTAGCATCTACCGACCGCATAAAAACGGTACCAAAAGGACTGTAAACCAAAAAGTTGATGATATGTCTCCTGTTTTGAGTCGTCCATCTATCACACATGAGAGTACAGCCAAACTCATCCCAAATATGATGAACAGTGATAAGATAAGCTCGACATTCCTCTACTTCTTCGTCTAGTAAGCTGCCCCCAATCTCTTGAGAAGTTGGAGGAGGAACTCCTGAACCGACCTATGCTATGGTATCCACCATTGTCCTATAATAAGGACGCTGAGCTGCATGAAAAGGGATGTGATTAAAAAAAAAGAACTTCTCTACTGCCCTCGAAATCTTCTTCTTTGCATCTTTGAGTCCTTTTTCTAGTGCATTGATTTTTGTCTGTATGCTTCCTCGCATTCTGAACATGTTAGGATCAACAGAAGGAGCTGGCCCTTTGGATTTATAGCTACCACCCTTACTTCTAGTTCCTGCAAAATCACAAATAAGAAGAAAAACTTAATATAATGTATTGAGTTTTAATTTTTAACCACAAAAGTTATATGTGAAGTTCACCTGTAGTGTACACGGGTGCGTCATCAGTACCACGGACACTTGAAGATCGAAAACCGAGAGATGATTGTCCAAGACCTGAATACCAAGTCCTAGCCTCTTGCTCTTGTAGATGTTGCTCTCGACTAGCCTTCATTGCTCGTCGAAAATCTCTTTGTTCTTGTTCTTCATCTTGCTCTGATTCAGAGATGTCAAACAAATCGTCAGTGCATGGAAGATATGCTAACTCCTCTTGTTTCTTCTTTTTCTTAAGAGCTGCTTGTTAGGATGCTGCTCGAATGCTAGCTACCAAAGATCGCATATGCCTTCTGACGTCAACAGAGATGCTTTCACATGGCTTTCCATCTCCATGAATACCTGCTAAGTGCAGCTTCATCTTGGACACCCCTCCACTCATAATCTTTCCACAATAATTACATTGCACTTTCAATCTACCATTCTTGTCCATACTGACAGCAACACAATGCTCCCATGTCGGATCTGTGCGGTTGGGTCCTGGGTGATTGCCTCCAGCATCGGCCATCTGACTATGGAGTATCACTTAACTAGTCACAGCTTCAAATCTTTCATGCAGTTGATCCACGACTTTAGATTTTAGATTGTCAAGACTTCAAGATCGCTATTTTAAATGAAAGTTCTAGGATCATTTTGATGGATGATGGAATTATTTATGTTTGTTGAAGTTGGACAACAAACATGGGCATGGGATAATTTTTGATAGACGATGGCTGATGATGGAAATGGTTAGGTGAAGGATGCTATAGCAAGGGAAGGACATGGCAGGCAAGATCAGGAGAATAAAGGGGAAAAGGGAAAAGGAAAAGAGAAAGAAGGAAAAAGGAAAGTAGAAAAAGGAAAAGTAGAAAAAGGAAAAGAGAAAAGGAAAAGGAAAAGGAGAAGAAAAATAAAATTAAATAGAAATCGAATATAACCGTATCGGTGTATCGGATTCGTATCGGGCCGATACGAATCCGATACGCCTGACTTGGCGATACAGGTCCCGTATCGGTATCGGATTCGGACAAATCTGATATGATACGGGGCATATCGGAACCAAATCGATCGTTGTTTTGGAAAGTTGTTTTGATCAAGCCAATCAAGATCACTCACATGGTCATAATTAAGTTCCTTTTTCAATTACTCATTGTACACACCCTCATAATGATCGTATAGAAATTCAAGAGTGGTACTAGATTGACTACCCCCCGTAGGGTCGATTTACATGGGTCTCGGGAGCTTGGCATTCATCGTGTTCTTTCAATGAAAACCACTGGTATTTTCACAGATCTTTAACTTCTCCACACCCACATCTTTCGTTGGTCTTCATTTTTCTTTTCTCGTCTCTTTGGCTGATTGCTGCCCCTTGCCTTTGTCAACGTTGTTGCCCTAAAAGAATTGCAACGGGATGCACCACGTCGGGGTTGTGGAGGAGATGGCGTCCGCGATACATCAGATGCATTGCAGTCATCATCCGATCCATCGTCATTATCCGGTTGAGCGTGACCCCGGGTGTTGAGCTTTGAAATCAACACGAACAAGAGGACTGAATTCCTGAGAATCATGGTGTTTTAACGAAATTGATGTGTGGGAATTAAAAAACTGGTGTTGATGTGATGAGATTTGGGGAGATTTCGACTCAATTGGGTGTAATTACTTGTTTGGGTGTGTTAGGGTTTGGGGTCGAAGAGAGAGAAGTTGGGAAAAGAGGGAGAAAGAATGAGAGGTCGAGGGGTTATATGGCAGATCTCGAAAGAACCGTTGACGATTTTTGGAAAACCGACAATGGTTTTCATTTTTCCTATTTTAGTTGCTCTCAGTGATCGAAAATGTGAAGCCACGATATTCCTCCAGCTTAGCTTAACGTGACGTCACTGTCGCTACAAACAGAGACCCATAGCAAGTCAATATTTCATATAGGGTCTACTTATAAGAACGAAAAGGAAGCGTCAATTGACATAAGTACATAACTCCACCCTCAATACGGCATAAATACAACCACGTAATAATACAATCCAAACGCAGTCATCATATAATACTTCCATACTAGATTCGAACAGTAGAAAGTACGAGAAGTCAATTATTACAGTCCTCTAATGTTTGACCTTAGGGTTCAAATATTACAGAACAAGGTTCTTATTACGAGAACAGGAAAGATCCATCTTTAGCCGATGACTACTTTGAAGCCTTACTATCTCCACCGGTACCTAATAATAGAGAGAAACAAAACAAAAATAGAAAGAAAACCCGTGAGGAAGGATTCGCTCAGTAGACCCTGGATACTGCCAACGATATGACTGCATATGCTAAGACCTTAGCACATGCATAGTTGTTGCTTGGCAGTATATTAAAAGCCCATTATTATTATCGTCACAGATTTCTCCTTTCGGCCCCTTTACGTCTAATTGTTTTATCTATTCCTTTACGCTTTTAAATTTATTATTTACGCTCTCGACCATCAGAAGGTTAGGTCAACAAGCATTCTCGATAAAGAATGGATGATACATTAGCAAGTGGAGATTCCTTCCACTTTCAACATGAGACCACTTCAGCGTATCGTCGATTGGTTCCCTGCAAGCAACTGTTCAGCACCCGAGTTGCCAGGGGTGGCTAAGCCCTGCCGCAACCTTGGGTCCCTGCAAATATTTGCCCAACAACCCCTAGTGGCATAACTGCAAGCAGTGTTCAGCATCTAAGTCGTCAGGGTTAGCCCATGTCCCTGCACAACCACGAGCTCCTGTTAAACTAGTGCCCAGTGCCTCGACGACATTATTATATCCGTCTAATGGAAAGTTAATCCTTTCTCCATCCCTACGCTATTCTCGTCCAAGGCACGATATTCTTAGGCGATTTACAACATGTACCATTTAATGTCACTTATAAGTTTGCTATTAAATAGGTTCTTAGATGATAGTTTAAGGGATTCCACTGCTCCGTGATCACCGAGATTATTAGAAAATATTAATTCTATTAGTTGTTTTTATTTACTTTTCCATTCGAGTTAGCTTTCCAATAAGATTATTCACCTGTTAATATTCTTGCATTCATCACTGAATTTATTATAATATATACATGTTACATTTTAATTCTATTCGTATCATATTACCGCATAATCATTACACAAGGGTGGTAATTATAGAATAAATTACACCCTTTCCTCACCATCATCTTCCAAACTCATCGCAATCCGCGGATCATTGTCTCAATACAGTCCCAAGCCAAATCATATCCCAGATCCCTTCCACAATACAGTCTCAATACGATGGAGGCAGTGGTGGCGGGCTGGTTGGAGCAGTGGTGGGCAGGACGGCATCAGGACGGTGTTGGGCTGGGTGGGTCGGATCCGGGCTCGCCGACGACAAGGTGGTAGCAGGTGGCTGGGAGGCGGCTGCGAGGAAGGCTGGGCGGTGAAGCTGCTGGCGGCGGGGAAGGCCGGGGAAGGGGGAAGAGGAGAGGAGAGGAGAGGAAAGAGGAGGGAGGGAGGCGGGCGGTGAAGCTGCTGGTGGCAGCGGCGGAGGCTGGGCGGCAGCTGGTGGCCGGCACGGCTGGGAAGGAGAGGGGAGAAGGAAAGAGGAAAGGGGAGGAGGTGGGGAAAATCTGGGAGGAAAAGGGGAGAGGATAAGGGAGAGTTAAGGACGTTTCGTTATCCCTTGAAATTATATTTAGTATAATTATTTTATCAGATCGTCGAGATAATTATATCAAAATTCTGCAAATTATATAACAAGTTCGTATTTTTATTTAGAATTCAATTCTAATGACTCATTTATTTTAAGAGAAATTAATAACATAATCAACTAAGCGTGTCCAAAGTTCTGGTTATTACAGAAAATCGGTGACAGTTTTAAAAAAACCGTCATCGATTTTAAGTGAACCAGTTTGAGTTGCTCTCAGTGATCCATAACCGTTGACGGTTTCATAAATCGGTGACGGTTTTGATGTATTATTTTGAAAGTGCTCTCTGGACATCAAAACCGTTCACGGTTTATTGAAAAGCATCCACGATTTTAAGTGTTTTGGTTTGAGTTGCTGTCAGTGATCCATAACCGTTGATGGTTTCATAACCAGTGACCGTTTTGATGTATTATTTTAAAGGTACTCTCTGGACATCAAAACCGTTCACGGTTTCAGAAAAAACGTTGGCGGTTTTGAGGTTTTTTCTTATGTTTTTAGTATTTCGACGAAAAATTTGATCGTTTCATCGTGATTTGTACAATACTAAGCCCAAACTTATCAAGGTCCTGGACAGAACCTAGGTTACTTTATTAATTTCGAACAAAAATACAAGATGAGGGGGGCATAAAACCTTACCTATGAACTAATTTAACATCCGAAAACATTATTGCTACATACATTATCAAAGGCATATCAAAAAATCACTCCAAGCGAGGTCCTCGACAGAAGATTTCTTGAAGAACAAAAACAGGGGAAGAAGAGTGCGAGAGAATTAACATCAAAATTGCAGGAAGCAGTTATTGAAGCATCAACGGGTAAGGAGCAGCATGAGTATGAGGACACCGCAAGATTGCTGGTTTTATATGCCATGAACACGGTCTTCCTCTGCACATCGAAGGCATCGATGAAGTGGGCATATGCAACTTATGTGGCCGAAATGGACAAAGTGTATGACTTCAACTGGACGTCACACATATACAACAGATTGAAGAAATCTCTCAATGATAATATCAACGACAAGGTCTTCAAGCCGAAAACAATAAATGGATGCCTACTAACGATTTTAGTAAATACTCTATACTGCGACACTATTTATATTGATGAAGATGCAATGAATTTATCCATAGTATTTTTTTTTTTTGAAAGGCACACTTTTTCATTTCATGAAGGCACACTGTTTAAGTCAAACAGTGCGCCAGGCTTAATGAAACAGTGCGCATTGTGTTGCCTTCTGAAATTCACTTATCTATTGTATCTTATTTTTTTTAAGAAAAATTTCAGTATTTGTTCTTGGAGAGGTGTTTGGTCACTGAACCAAAAAATTCATCATCTGAAATCATTGCACGATTGGCAAGGTAGCGACTCAATGATCTCCCCATAAGCCTAGGAGCTGCAATTGCACGATTCAATGATGAGAAGGTAAATTTTCTTTCTGTAAATGTATAGGTTTGTTTTTTTATTTTATTCTTAAAATGTATAAGCTAACAAAACTTTTTTTTTTCCCCTTGATAACTTGATTACACGGCTCACAATAGATTTTTTACAACCATCCGTCCTTGAGAGACAAGTATACAGGATGGAATTGCTAGCATTGGAATGGCACCAGGAAGATGATGACAACGACAATGTCAACGACTACGAGTTTAAGGCTAGAAGCATGGACGACGAAACAAGCAGTGCCATAGAGACAAACCCGGACATATCATCTGATGATGTATTGGCACAACATATCCATCTAAAAAACTTGTTAATCCTGCAAACATTGAAGAACAAGCTTCAGGATGTCAGGTGAACGAAAAAAATCAAAGAAATGTTGACGGAAAATCAAATACTAAAGAATAAGGTAACATACTTCAAGCATATTTTACATTTGGTTGTCAAATTCCAACTTTTGTGATGATTGGAATAATGAAAACTGTTAAAAGTTATGCAAGGTTGACAAGGCGATAAGACAGGCGCAGATGCAACTGGCGAATCATCAAAAAATAATTGACGAGTTGTTATGAGAGAAAGACAAAGTAAGCTCTTTTTTTTTTTTTTTTCAAAGAAAAAAAAGACAGAACTTTCACTTGTTAAATGACGCACAGTTTGTCTTACATAAGGCGCATTGTTTTTCTAAAACTAGCACATTGTTTGACTAAAATTGGCGCACTGTTTGTGGAAAATGGCGCATTGCTTTGTTTGAAATTGGCACACAATTTGTTTACAACTGACGCACTATTTGTTTAAAAATAACGAAATTTTTGACTTTTTATATGTTTTGAAGGTCCTTTCATTGGAGATTGAATTGACTGCGAAAAAGTTGGAGTTGGAGACGCTTAGGGCATCAGCAGCAGAAAAACAGAAAGAAGACACATCTGATTCAAATGCATTGTACATTGAAGACTTGTTGAAACAAATACAACAACTACAACAAGAAAACCAAATGAACAACGTCAAGTTTACTTCAAAAACGCAAGCTAGAGAACGATTGAAAGAGGAGATGACTAGTGCCGCGGAGCTGATGATAAAAAGGGTTGTTGAGCGGGAAAAAATCGAAAAGAATCTGCCGTCATAGGACGAGGAAATCAAAAAACTACGAGAAGAATTGGAAAAAGAAAGACAAACAGTGGCGCAGTACAAGACTTTGTTGTTCGACAACACCTCTGCTGTCAAGGAAGAAAGGAAGGAAGATGATGATGGCATAATGCAAATCAGTAGCGGAGTTGAACTGCTGCAGTCAGACAATGAAGAAGAGGTTCATCAAAATCAAACAAAAGGGAAGAAAAGAGAACCAAGAGTTAAAAAATGAATCAGCGGCTACACCTATGGTTCCTCGAAGAAGGCGAAGTAGGATGCGCTCGAAGTCACTCTCTTGATGACCGATACTGGAAAGGAAAAATACGAAAGGATGACCAAAGAAATACCCAAGTGAGTATTCTTATAATTTGTCAAATAGTGCCCCTGTTTTGATTCAAACAGGGCGCCTAGTATAATTCTAGCAGTGTGCCTATTTTGAATCAAACAGGGCGCATGGTATGTTTCGAAGAGTGTGCCTGTTACATTCAAAACAGTGCGCTTGGTTATTTGTAACTGGAATAACAAAATAATATATTGCTCTTACAGGGAAGCATTCTTTTTGATGCTCACCTATCCTTTGACTAGTATAAAAAGTGTCGTCGATATGCAAGGCCTGCATGCAATTGTGACCGATGGAGCATTGACGAACCATGCCATGACGGGCTTCTGTAGATTGATGTTGGAAGAAGCACAATTGAAAGAGCAGCTAGCATTATACAATATGGAATGTTGGGTAAGAAATTACTCCCAAATACCAATACCAAATGCCTTTACTGCTTATATTTCAATAGCAAATTCAACAAAACAAAAACTGATATTGGATTATATAATGTAATGCAACAAGATGTTTTGAAACGAGGAATCGCGGCAGAAAACACAATCATGAAGCCAATGAAAGAAAATAACAACGACAATGGCATTTCTTCCCCATGAACTCATCCCGATGAGCAAAGAGTGGGTTGCCTATTATTGGACGTTGTTGGTGTTCTATAGCGACGAAAACACGTGGACCCATCACAACTCAAAAAAAAAAAAAAGAAGCAAAAAGTTCCCTATGTAAGGGATGCTGAGAAAATCATAAGAAATAAATATTAATTGATAGATACTATTGATATAGTAAAATAAAACACTATAATGTAAACTAACTAATTTATGCATGTTGTGAAATGTGCAAAAGAATATGTAGAAAAGTTCAACAAGGAAATGGCAAGGAAACATCAAGGCACGCAAATTGTTGAAGAAGAACAGGAGAAGTACAGCACGCAATTGATCATCAACAAAAAGGCTGCAACTCAACATAATCTGGACTATGGAGTTCGCGTATGCCAATGGATAGATCTCCTTGCAAATGAACAACTGGTTCCAGAGCGTTCTAGACTGGATGAAATGCAACGATACAGAGCAAAAATGGCCGTGACATTGATTTCGCAATATCAGTTCAAAGATCCTGCACTACAGGAGGAGGAGGATGAAGTGAAAGATGAAAACATATTTGATTGATGTATATTTTGACGATTTGTACTAAATATGTATTTTTATTGCAATTAAAAACTTAATTGATTGTCTGAAACTCTAATATCGTATTTGATTATCATTTTCTCATTAGAATGAAGAGGCGCTCTATTTTATTTATTAAGGCTCACTGTTTTAGTCAAATAGTATGTCAGGCTTAATGAAACAGTGCGTCTTGTGTTGCCATCTAATTTTATTTTTTATTTTTTTTTGGAAAAAAGGAACAAAGCATAATGAATGAATAATTACAAAATAAGTCGAACAATAGTATATGAATGAAAATAAGAATGCAATAGACAAACAGAAAACAACACACTTGATTTTGTTAACCTAATTAAAGTACTTAGGTGCACTGTTTCAATTACACAGGCGTATTGTTTGATTGAAACAGTGTGTCTGAATAAAACAAAATAGTGCGTCTATTGAAGATGTTTTTTTAAACATGAAAAACACAAGATTACAACAATGCATTAACAAAAGTTGATAACATGATAGCCATACAAATTAGAAAATCATTATATAGTACCCATCATTGGTTTTTTTTCCTCAAAAAAAAGAAAAGAAGAAAAAATGAGTCTTTATTTTGTTTTTTTTTTGCACAGAAAAATCTTTTTGATTGTTGTGATGACTAATCTTTTTGGTTGTTGTGATGACCAATCTTTTTGCACCTCGTACACCTCATACCCCTGCACTCTTCACCACTCGATGAAATACGACGTTTTTTGGGCCTACCAGGAAGTCTCCTCGAAGAAGGCGGATCCAATTCCACAACCACTGACGTACCTATTTGGTCAATAATTGATGAAGGGATAGGAAGGATGACAGCCTCATAGCTCTTCCTATAATTTTCAACAGAAAAATAGGGATCGATCATGGTGCTCACGGGTAAGGAAAACTTCATAATAACACAAACGACATGTAAACATGGAAAACCGTTTGCCTGCCACATACGACAAGAGCAACTCTTCTTTCTCACATTTACTAATGCTGTCGGATCCGACATTACTTAAAAAATGAGCTCCGAAGATCTCTTCACCCTATAAACACGTGATTTCTTGAATAAATCATTGAAAGTCTCCAACATCCTGGGGCATTAATCGCCATTCTATTGTTCTGCATCGGTTTGACGATTGTTGAACTACTCCATTAACTTCAAACGAATCTGATTAACCTTCTGAGTGATAGGAAGCTTCCTCATGCACAAAAGCCATGCATTGAATGACTCCGTAGCATTGGTTGTCATCTTGCCATAACGACAACCAACTGCAAAACAGATTGCCCACCTCTCGTAAGGCATAAGCGAAACCGTGAATTCTTTAGCTAGATCACCTCCTCTAGTCTTAAATTCATTCAGCTTATCATAAAAATCGGTGACGGTTGGAGTATAGGCACAACTATGAAACTTATCAATGATGCTATTTGTATGACGACGACATATTGACACCTCTGAATCTAACTTTCAAATTATCAGTCAAATGGGAAAGGCAATAGGAAAAAGGATGTTCTGGAAATACTTCAGGAAAAACTTGTAAAAGCCCTTGATTACGATCATAGACAAAATTGATCCTTCGTCCGAGAGGAATTACTTGACGAAGCTCCAACTAGAATACGTCTCCTTATCAACCACAGCAAAACCTAGTGGGAAAACTCATATCAATAATATTCATGTTTGAAAATGCTACACGAATCATATATAAAGAGTCACACTGTTTCAATTATGCAGGCGTATTGTTTCAATTATACAGGCGTACTGTTTGATTGAAACAGTGTGCCTGTTTAAAAGAAACAGTGCGCCTGACTACAAAATTCAAAAAAAAAAAAAAAAAACGATAATTGCTAACGGAAAAAAAGGCATATCCCTATTTGCATCTTTTCCCGTAACTCCTAATATGACTTCTTTGAAATCACCCTTCAAGAATGTGTCATCAAGAAAAAGCAAAGATCTACAGTAATTGAAACCGATGATTGAAGCATGAAACAAAACAAATAGCCTGGAAAAATGATTCGATCCTTCTTCAATGGTAAGTGTAACATGACTTCTTGGATTGGTATTGATAAGTGCCTGAATATATGGCTTCAACTTCAAAAACGACTAGGAAGAATCACCACCAAGCATCATCATTGTCTTCTTTAGGATTTTCCAAGACTTCTTATACGACAAATGCAAATCAAAGATGGTTTGAAAATAATTTCTGACCTGGCTCGGATTGAAATTAGGATCATGACGTACAATTTCCAAAAGAGAATTAGCCAACCATTCCGTCTTCATCGACTTCATTGAACCTGCTGGGAAAAACAATTGTCCATAAGTGTGGACATTGTTCAGCTTCCTTATGAAAAAATGACTTATTGTAAGAATACAATGAAGCCTTGATAAACCATTGACAACCATCATCTTTCTTATAACAGATAGCATGAACACCATCATTCTCGTTCCTCTTAAAACTATATCGAAATCCAACTTCGCTTGCATAAAGTGCAAGGAATTCCTGAACTGTTTTGCACCATCAAGAAACCTTAGCCAACATTTTGAATCAAATTCAACTAATAAGAACGCAAGGGTTGATCACACTTGCTCGACGAAGCAACATTCAACTGAAGCAACGATTCACGCGCAACATCATCACCAACATCATCATTTATCTCAAAATGATGATTTCAATTGGAAATTTGAGTCCCAGAAATCTGTGAAATATTACAAAATCACAGGCGCAATAAATTATTACAAAGGCGAGCTGTTTGAGATTGTGACACCCTGTCGGTACTCAGGCACATTGTTTCTTCAAACTGGCGCACTGTTTCATTTTCAGCATCAGAAACCACACTCAAACCTGTTCCTCCACACACCACATTCACATCAACTAATGATAAACGATGACATCGCGACAGCTCAAACAATATCAACAAATCCTCTTGATCATTCAACAAGCATCTTTCATGACTAGGCATTGAATTCATTCGATGAGGAGATTTTGAAACGATCTCGTACCTTTTCTACAACATATTCAAAATCCAAATCCGAATGACATAAAAATGAACGAGATATAGGCCCAAATCTACAAACAAAGATGACCTTCTCATCCATTGAAATAGAAACGAAGATAATGATCTCGATGACGATGATGATCACGACGACGATGATGATTTCGACAATGATGATGATTTCCAATGACAAATCTGATGATTTCAAATAAGAAATATGATGATTTGAAAAAAAAAAAACAATTAAAAAGGTGACGGTTATGGCAAAGCAGTGCGTTAGTTTTGGGAAAAAGAAAACTATATCAAATGGGAATTATTTTTGCATGTTGTATGGAATGAGAATTTTTTTGTAAAAGGTGTACCCAGAGGAATGGGACAGGACGATCCGATATCGGACAATTTCTAGTCCCATCCCAACCTACTTGGTTCTTGAAAAATTTTGTCCCGTCCTGTCCTAATTTTTCGGTGTCGTTTCGTAGGATTTTAGTACGGGAAAATACGGTATTTGTGATTTTATCGATACAATCATATATTGAGATTAACACACAAAAATTTGATTCTTGTATGCAAACAATAGGTTGTATGGACCGTAAATACTCATCATTCACATAATATGGTAAATGCTTACTATCTGGGAGTATTAACTTGTGAATGTGTATGTAAACCATTAGGTTGTATGGACCGAGATTCATTATATTCAATCGCAAGATACGGTTAATGCTCACTGTTAGCAGGATACGGTAAATGTGCACTATCCATACAGCCTGATGGATGTTAAATTAGAAATCAAATCAGGATGGTAAACACATATATCCTATAAATGTAGATAGAGCATTTGCCAAAACATAGGAGCAAAAGCAACATTTGATATTATGAAGGGAAGGTTACGAGTGGTTATTGATATTATGGAGAATCAGTTTGGTGACATGTCAGGAAGGTCTACTTTAGAGGCGATGCAACTTCTGAGGAGATTAACATAGCATTATAGGATGTATTGGAAGGATTTACTTATGGTTTTCATTGATCTCGAGAAAACGTACGATAGAGTTCCATGCAAGGTTTTATGGAGTTGTTTGCATAGTAAAAGAGTATCATCAACTCATATAAGGAAAATTAGAAACACATATGATGAAGCATCTATCAGCGTAAGGACTGGATAAGAGATTACAGAGCACTTCCCTGTATGAGTAGGTCTATACCAAGGATTTGCCCTTAGTCCTTTTCATTTCGCAACAATCATGGATGAGTTGACAAGGGACATTCAGAAGGAGGTTCCATGGTGCATGTTATTTGTTGATGATATTGTCTTAATCGATCAGACAAGAATTGGAGTGAATGAAAAGTTAGAAAGATTGCAAGTGAGGTTGGAGTCAAAGGGGTTTCGACTTAGTCGAATTAAGATAGAGTACATGAAGTGCAAATTTAGCGTAGCCCTTGGTGCATCTGACTCGATAGTTCGACTTGGTTCAGAGGTGATCCCAATCGCATAATCTTTCCGGTATCTTGTGAAAGTGTGAATCTAATCGAAGAATAATAGCCTAGAGAGGGGGGTGAATAGGCTATCAAAAAAATAACAGAATCTTGATTCTATGATCAAGACTCGATCGCAACGGCAATGACAATTTTGACAAAATTCTTATGTATATGAAATAAGTCTGTAAGAGTCGAAGGAATGTTGTGTTAAATGAAACAAGAACAGATAAAAAAAACTCAAAATAACAAACACACGATTTACGTGGGAAACCCTAGTACAAGGAGAAAAACCCATGGTGCGAAGCACAACAATCCACTATAATCAAAAGATTATAGTTAGGTTTTCAGGTTCACCTTCAACCTCTGAGATTTCCAAGCTCACTCAGCAAACCAAGTATCAATCAACAACTAGATCACCACGGATCTAAACACCGATCGCTCAAGATCGCAATCAAACGAACAAGTATCACAATGGATCACTTGTCCATAATCAGAGAAATCAATAGTAATCAAGAACTCACAAAATCAGAGAAGAAATTCGAATCTTCTCAGAAGAAGTCCACAAGGCGTCGTAACCCAAGCACAGTTGATGATGAACTTCAAGAAACTTCAAAAGTAGCAAATGCTTTCTTGCACCTTGAATCGTGAGTAAGGAAGTTGACGGATGTTGAGTGAGAGAGAGGAAACTTTGTAGAATTGCAAAGTGTAGAAGTTCAAAGTGTAGAAGTTGTATCCTTTTTTGTTCCTTTCGTTACACTCAACCGTATCCAAGTATTGCCTTATATAAGCCTCAAGAAATCAGGTTGACTTGTTGTAGAAGAAATCCAGGCCTCAGTATATTCTTTATAAGAACTCTGCTCCAAGTCAGTTGAAACCTTCTTGCTATAGACTTCACATAAGTTTGTTTTACGCCTCTGACACTGTTCAACACCAAACATCTCTGATTGTTTGATATATCAATCCTCTAAAAACTCTGAACTCTATAAAATCTGTCTTCATATACTGTTCATCGGACTCTGAAGCTTACTGAAACACATTAGACATTACCATAGCAAGAACAGCTATTCCAGTCTTAAATCAGAACTCTGAATCTTTAGCCTTAATTTCTGATAAACCCGAAGTCTGACCAGCCAGTCTGATTTACTCAGCACTTCCAACCAAAGCCCTTTCCACTTCAAAACTCTGACTGTCTAAAGTACTTCTTAGGTCTAACAGAACTCTAAGTCAAGAGAAACAAGTTCTAATAATAGACAATATGCTTAAACATAAACTGTTATTTTGACACATCAAATCATAAGTAATAACAGACTAAACAATGATATCACAAAGATCTCTTCATATAAATCCTGTTAGTTTCATCATCTTGGATCAGTGATACAAGAGAACAGAGAGATCGATGACGACATAGCCCATCGTATTAGATTAGGATGGCAATAATGGAGAGAGGCCTCAAGCGTGCTATGTGATAAGAGGATTTCTTTAAGATTGAAGGGAAAATATTACCACATGGTGGTAAGGCGAGCTTTATTGTATGTAGTAGAGTGTTGGCCCATTATAAAAACTCAATTGAAAAAAAATACATGTGGCAGAAATAAGAATGTTGCGATGGATATATGGGGGTCTCTCTTAGGGACGAAATCTCAAATGGAAGGATTTGAAGGAGGCTTGGGAGGATAATATAAGTGAGTCATGGCTAAGATGGTTTGAAATTAAATCACTGACCTTGAAAACAAATCATCGTCCGCACTCCTAGATCCACCAATTAACCCTATTTCACAAAAAAATAATAAAAAAAAATGACAATCAACGAAGGAGTCAAATCGAACAAGAGTCAAATCGAACAAGAACCCGATTCAAAACAGAGAAAACCTAATCCAAGATTTTTATGAGACTTATTAAAACTCGTGGCAGTAGAACCAAAATGTTGTAGTGGATCCTATTGATTGAATAAGCAATGCGACAAAAAATATTTGAAGAGTAGAATGATCAAGTGAAAGTGTGAATGGGAGTAACATTCTTCTCTTACATAAATAAGCTCTTTTTTGTGGGTTTTCTTGGTCATTTTGTGCACATGAAGTATGAAGCATAAGTATCCCCTATCCGTTCCATATATATTGTAAGGTCTACCTATTCTTCACAATTAAATATGTATCTTGAAGAGTTTTTTTTCTTGAACAAATAATCTGAGAGAAACTTTTTCGTAAATACATATAGTTTAAATAATAAACAATGTTGCATGATAAATTTGTGAAAAACAACTTTGCTCCAATAGATAGAAAAGATGAAAGTGAGATGTTTTCAACATGAATGAAATTGAGAGAGTAATTTAATAATCCCTTCATATGAAAACACAAAACTTTTATTAGGGACCATCCTGAAAAGTAAAATACTATATTTTTTCTATTTGTAAACTTTAACAAACACATAATCCTTCGGTACAATTACAATGGCATGCACATTGAAGTTGTGTTTGTGACTATCAAGCATCTTCTTCTTTTTTTTTTTTTTTTTCAAAATTATCATAAAACAATAATGAACGATTAAGTTGTGAACTTGAATTTTAAATAAAAAAATAATTTTCTGATATTGTTAATAATAAGAACGAAGTGTCACGAAATATGCGTCGTTGCAAAAATTATGGACGGAGGGATGGTGTGCGTTGGTACGCGCTCCAAATTATACCCCCACTAGATATAACTATTACTCCCTCTGTCCCAATAAGATTGTAATTTTTTGACCGGGCATGAATGACGATAGAAGCTTTGATCGATGTTACGGGACAATCAAACCTTTTTTTTTTTTTTGCGAAAATGTCGTGAAATATTAATGATAATAAATGTCATGTACTATAATCGTGGGTCATTAAAAAATTTAAATCGTGTCATTTAGATGAGTGACGAAACCCCTCAAATTACATGTTGAATAATACAATGAGATAGAAACGTTGTAATATTTATGGGACGGAGGTAGTTATATAGAATAGCAGTGAAGGGTGGATCCCTCGAGGAACAATGATTCAAATATGATCTTGCTAAATATAAGTACAGTGTGAAAGATTCCTAACTTAGGGGGTTGTTGTAAGAAATATTTAGAAATGAATTAAACTAATTAATTTAATAGAAGAAATGAGACTATGGAAATAAAGGGTTCTTTGATCTATGAGACGGAAATGTAGTAGAGAACATATAAAGTCATTAGCTAGTGGATCAATCATGGACATGAAAATATATTCATATCATAATTTGGCAAATTAACTGCAATTCATAAAGAAATATGATATGTATTCTTCCATATTATATTAATGATAATTAGAAGAGAGTAATTAACATTAATGATAAGACCGTGAAGATTGAATGATCACAAGATTGATGAGAAAAGAGAGATCCTATACAGAGTAATCATAATATACTAATGATTACTAATATAACAGAGATTATATCTTTTCATCATTAATATATCTTTGCTTTAGATATGAGTAAAGAGATAATCAATAGCTTTAGATAAATTCATGCATAATACTAGGTGATCAATCTAGAGAGTGACATGACATCATAAAATAATTACATGATCATATGAATACCAAACATGTTGTAATAGTCATGAAAATTAAGAACAAAGTCTCATGATCCACATCACTAGATCGTCTACATGTCTCCCCTAACTAATCCACGCTACGATCATGGATACAACGAAAACAACACCACAAGATTGAATGATTGAACCCATGAAAAACAACACAAGCACCACAAGGATCACATCTTATTAGTCCAAATATAGGTTGATGACATTATATTTTGAAGTACAGATGAAAGACCGTGTGACAGATTTGCTAAGCTCATGATCCAAGTTTCAAATGAGTCTCATAGGAGGACTTAAATATTTCTTGGGTCTTCAAGTGCAGCAAGGTGACAAAAGGTAGTTTCATAAGCCAATATAAATATCTTAAGAATATGATCAAAAGTTTAGTTTGGAGAATGCCTCAACAATGAAGACCCCAATGAGCTCAACAATTAGAATAGACAATGCTGCGTCTAGAAAATTAGTTGATCAAAAGCTGTACAGAGGTATCATTGAATCATTACGGTACCTTATGTCAGTAGGCTTGATATCCTATACCCTATGTATTTATGTGCCAGGTATCAATCCAGTCACAAGGAATCACACCTTACTGCAATCAAGAAAATCTTGAGATATCTCAAAGGGACTCCTGACTTAGGGTTGTGGCATTCTAAGGAATCTGGATTAGAATTACTGGGTTTCTCAGATACTGGCTTTGCAGGTTGTAGAATAGACAGGAAAAATACGAGTGGATTATATCAATTTCTTGGTTCAAGATTGGTGTCATGCTTCAATAAGAAGCAGTCAACTATGTCAACCTCTACTATAGAAGCAGAATACGTTGTCGTACCAAGCTGTGTTGCACAGATCCTACGGATGATGTTACAATTTCTTAACTATGGGCAAAGTATCCTTAGAACTCCTATCTATTATGATAACACTTCTACAATTGCTATTTCTGAAATCTTGCGTTTCACTCTAGGAAAAAACACATAGATATAGAATATCATTTTATTAGAGATCATGTGCACAAGGGTAATGTTAAATTGGAATTTATTCTTACTGACAATCAAGTTGCTGACATATTCACAAAACCCTTAGATAAATTTAAATTTGTTTATTTTAGAGGAGAATTAGGTATGTTAGACCTAAATGCCTAATGCAATCGTTCGTGAGATTGCATGCTTTTGTAAACAAAGGCATTGGACTACTGTAGAAAGGTTCAAAACTTACTACAGCAATGCTTGAACAGCTCTAACTTGTTGTAGTAATGTGTAACCGATACTGTAGTAAGATACATGAAACCAGTGTACTGAACGATCACATCATAATTACGCTGTTTTTCTATAACGGCAAATTTATGGCCGCACATCACATCTTGCAATTTTACCTCATAATACAAGTTACATTATTTTCTTAGAAATAGGGACCATGATGTTTACTACTCATAATTACCCTAATGCAAACACATTCTTACTCTAAAATTTCTCAAACTATCACAACTCTTGTTATGTCATCTAAGTCATCTGGAATAGAGTTTTTCAAATCATTCTAGATTTCCAATCACCTAACCCTCCTGGTGACGATATCAAGGAAATCGTCGGCCTTTTCTCCTTGGTAGGATTGGACATTATTTTGGGATACAAATGATTACTATTTGCTTCCAAAGTCGTGGGCAAAAAAGAAAATGATGATGAAAGAGATCAAGGCAGACTCACGATTGGATCAATGATCTACCAAATATCTGGAACAAAGAAAATATGCTCAACATACAACATTCTTTACTTCATTTAACTTTCAGATTACCCCACAAGCTATCCTGTGTCAAATGGAATCATTTGTAGAGATCAAGGTCAAGTGCGAAATATAGGGATCCTGTGGAATGTAACAAGTCTTACATACCTGGAGCTGCTACCGATAATGGATCTTACAGATGCATAATGCTCATGATGAGGAATTTGACAGCAGTGAGGATCAATCAAACAAACTTGGCGACAACTCTGATGTTTTAAGCAAGGAGAAAGGCGAATTTTGGAGAGCTGAACAAAAACTCAAGATTCTCAAAGGAGCAGATCTAGGATGCTATAATAGTAAAAGTTTTGTGACTGATGTGTATGAAATCACACATCATTTCGTTATTCTAAACTTTTGTTTTTATTCCCTTTAAATTGTCTAAATTGTAT
>JAOVYX010015250.1:0-28611 GCA_035668315.1 Drosera spatulata
TGGGATGGGTGACCTCCTGGGAAGTTTTCCAGGGTGTGCGCGAGTGAGGCCAAAACGCACTGAAAGGACTAGTGTTGATCTGTGAGGCCAGTTGTTAGCCGGACGAGCGGTTCTTGGTGACGACCCGGTAGCAAGGATTTGGCCGGGACCTTACAACATATCTCCAACTCCCACCCCCAAGCTTATTTCAAGCATTGTCCCCAATGTGAGAAAAAGAAAAGATTGAATTTAAAAGAGAAAAGTTGAAGTGAGCTCGCCTTGTGTGGTTGTCTATGCTCAGACGGGCCCAAACGTAGCTTTAATCTCGATTTCCGTAAGTGTCCCAACTCCTATAGATGGTTTACCATCTTGAATTTGGACATTTTTGTTGATTCATGCATGATACCTTGAAAACACAAAGTGTGTAAGTGAACGAAATAAGAACGTAACATGCTAACACTTACCTTATGATTCAAATGCTCAATCGGATCAAAACCGTCACAAAAGAATATGAAAAGCAAACCATGATCAAAATTTATACTAGGTGTGAAATAATTAAAATACAATGCTCAAACTAAAGAATCATCAAGAAAAGATCATACCAGAGTTTCATCGAACACTTAGTGTGCATGGTCATGAACTAACTTTCTAGTATACTTTTAAGCTTTCAAACTACCATCCAATGCATGATTCATGCTATCAAATCGTAATAATCATCAATTTCACTCACTTCCATCACTAAATCAACAATACAAGGTCCTCAATAAACCACAACAACTCATGAAAGTGTGGAGGATACTGTTAGTTTCACAGGTACAACCAATAAGGAGGCGGAGGGGGGGGGGGTGAATAGGTTGTTTTAAAATTTTCAGTGTAATGTAGCGGAGTATTTAATCAGAGTACACTATTAATCCATGCAGATTGCAAAAGGTGTCTGCTATAGAGACTTAAGCTTTGAAAGCTTGTCTCTTTGTACTGTTCAAATTATTTCTAACAGTTCTAATATGCAAAATAAAGTAATGCAAGACAAGAACATAGGATTTTATACTGGTTCAGACACTCGTTATCAACTGATAATCGAGAGCTCAGTTCAGTCTTCCAGTGATTACCAGTGTAGTCAATCTAATTCTCTGAGCTTCTTTGATCCCCTTTTAAAGGCCGAGGGAATGAACCTGTGACTGTACTTGATCTAATGTTGACAACCTGTATGTTAGCAACACATGTGACCCCTTCACTGATGCTGACAGATCAGCTTTATTCTGACCCTCGTACAGTTTCTTCGTACCCCAAATCTCCGATTTGATAAATACTTTGATCCTTGTCCATCTGGCAACCATCTCTGCTACACTCAATCTACTGCAACTTAGTCTGCACTCAGTATCGTTGAGACCTCGTCTGCACCCGATCACTGCTGCAACTCTGTCTACACTCAGTACTGCTGCAACCCTTTTCTGTATTGCTGTGTTGGCCCTTGTCAACAGGATTGATCCTAGATCCTGAAGCATTTACAGGTCTTTTGCCGTCCATGCATGTCTTAGTTGTCTTGCTGAAATTTTCTATAGTTGTTTGCATCTGGTAGTTGTCTACTCTTCAGCATCCAACCTAGGCAACAAATAACTAACCTAATTTTCAGCCTAAACAGACTAACTACATCATGGTTAATACCTTTATGTTTGTTCATCAATTTCTATGCAACGAATGGATTGCACATTCCTATCAATCTCCCCCTAAATTACTGCTAACAAAACTTCTAAGTAAAACAGCAAGCTAACATTTACATTGTTTTAAAAAAAAACTTGATCCTATTCTAAGGTTATAGCACAGCAAGGAGTTTGTAAGTTTTCATCTTTGATATTCTCCTCCTTTGTTGCGTCTTGGGGGGTGGCCTTCTGGTTGTTCTTGATGCCTCTTTTTCTCCCCCTCTGTGTGTGTTCCCTCTGAGGTCCTCTATGCCTCCTTTTCTCCCAATGGGTCTGCTCCCCTTGAGGTCTTGAGGACTTTCCTTGTTTTGCAGACCTTTCACTTTTTACTGCAGTGGATCTTCTTTTTAGTTCCTCTGTAGACTTAGACCTTACTGTTTCCTTCCCTTTCTCTGCTGCCTTCTCCCCTATTTCCTTAGCATCAAGGGATGCTATGAGTGCTTCAATAGTAGCTCGAAGAGCTTTCAGTTCTAACGAAGAGACTTATGAGAAGTTATGGTTTGGTAGTCTCAAGTTGAATTTTGTTTTCTCGCAAGCTTAGCCATTTGTCATTGTTGAGGATGTGCTGCTTTAGCTGCCTTTGAGTTGTCTACAGAGAGGTCTGTAGTCTGCGAAGATGAGATGAGTATTGCCCCTTTAGTTTGCTCAAGTTAGAAGAGCTGAGCATGTACTGCTGAAGGTTGAGAGCATTGCTTCTTTGAATTTGTTTGAGAAGTCCCTCAGCCATGTCAGCGAGAATGTCATGAAACTCTTTAAACCACTTGTTCCTGGTTTCCTTATCGGACTCCAACTCATTTGCATCTGGCTCTAGTCTGTCAAGAGGATCCTTGAATGCATAATTTATCCATTGATGCATGTTGCATACCTCCTGATCCAATTGCCTCAATCTATATTCCACTATTGTTTCGGGTGAAGAAGAGTGATGAGGTGGAGGAACTATAGTAGTGGCTATCATTCTGGCAGTTGAGGATGGTTTTTCATGTATTGGTGTCATTCTGATATCCTTTAGGGCTTGCCTTAGACTTCTGGATGCCGTTTGGGGTGTAATGGGAATGTTGGATGATAGGAATGTGTAATTCCTCCAATTGTATAGAAATTGATGAACAAAACTTAGAAGTATTAGCCATGATGTTGTTAGCGCCTTTAGGCTGGAAATTAGTTAGGTATTTGCAGATGGCCGTAGATAGAGCTCATTATGGGGCCAACAGATGCAGACTACTAAAGAGAATTTGGGCTAAGCAGTTAAGGCATGCATGGACAACAAAAGACCTTCAAATGCTTCAGGATCTGGGATTAATCTTGCAGACAAGGGCCAACACAGAAATGCATGCATTGCATCAGATCTGGGTGCAGATAAGGTCTCAACGGTACTGAGTGCAGACTGAGTTGTAGCAGACTGGAGTGCAGCAAAGATGGTTGCTTTGGTTGGGGCAGAAGTTTGAGGATTAATCACATCGAAGATTTGAGGTTCAGAGTAACAGTACAAGGATCAGAAAAAGATAAGCTGTCAACATCACTGAAGGAGTCACATGTGACAAGCTGTCACCATCAGGCCAAGTACAGTCACGGGTTCATTCCCTCGGCCTATAAAAAGATCAAAGAGGTCAAAAAACAGTGTAGTTGAACGAAGTATTGAACGTATAAAGTGTGCAAAATCAATCTGAATTCAAACTGTTCAAGTGAGCTGAATTGAAGAAGAACAGGAAGAAGAGGGTTCACTAGTTTGCACTGAAGAATAGAAGCTACAGTAGAGTCCAGCAAGGGATCTGTGCAAAGGGTGTAGGTACTTCGTCTTTGACAAATTATATAGCTTGTAAAGGGGTTATCTTGTAAGCGAAAAACAAGAAGATAGTGAACTGACCTCTTGGATTGACTAAACTGATCACCAAGAGAAGACTGGACTAAGCTTTCGATTATCTGTTGATAATGAGCGTCTGAACCGGTATAAATCCTGTGATTTTATTTTCTTTTCATTGTTTTGAATTGTTAGAACTGTTAGGAATCAATCACAACAGAAAACAGAAACAAACTCTTAAAGTTTAAGTCTCTGCTGCAGACCTTCTCCGTAGTCTATAAGGAACATCAGTGTATCGAAATCTACTATTCCGCTGCCCCTCCTCTAGGTTGGACCTGTGGTTCTTACATTGGATGTTCCACTGTATAATAGACCTTGTGAAAATCCAACAGAGGGTGAATCTGCGCTGGTTTGCACTATCCCAAAAGAGGATGTAGGAGTGAATACCAGATTCAGAGGGGATGCATCCTGGTTATGCATATGCTCCTGACTTGTGGAGGCGTCACTCATCAACTGCTTCTTGATTTCTTCAAGTGTCATTGCTTTGAAGGTGCTGTCGTCCGCAGCTTGCTCCTCCTTGAGTGCAGAAGTCATATCAGGTGACTCATCTTCAACTATAACAACTATAGTATAATAATATTATAAACCCGGATGATGTTCTACAAACCCAAATTGCATTACATTACCTCACAAATACATTGTCTAATTCTCTTCAAGTGGTTCCTAACCAAGTTATTTCATGTAGCATTTATTGCATATTGAATAGTTAGGTAATTAACTACATGCATAGAATCTCACTCTAGCCCTTCGGTATCGCCCTGTGGTGGATCTGTAAATAAAACACATAACTCGTGAGCTAAAAACTCAACAATCAAAAGTATATGTATTCGTTTTGTAGAGTACTCACCCGACTATGACGATCGATGAGTACATGTAACACATTTTCTAGTAGCCACAGGAAAATACGGACACCATATCAAACTATGCACATAATAATAGCTTGTACATCTTTGTCCTCTTTTATAGTCTTTTACTTACTTAACCATCGCAAATCCGTGTCCCAACATGAATGATAGAACTCAATGAGGACAAAAGAAGAAGAGAGATTTTTGAGATATATACACTGATTTGGGCCAAGTTCTAAGTCACATATCATCCACAAAATCATTTGAAAACCCGTTTTCTTTTGTGAAAACATTTCTATTTTTCATAAACATTACGCGTGATTTGGGTTCGCGACCCAAAATCACTACGTCCCTTGCGTGTACTTCCGTTTTCTATACCCTAACTTACACGCCGAAGGTTCCCCTGCAGAGGGCAGCGATGTTCTGGCCCGCGACTTCTTGTTGCTGGGCATATGGAGGGAACCACACTTGTCTTTTTACTAGCTAAATTTAATGTCTGACCCAATCAAGTCCGTTTTTATCGCTCGTAGAGCCAAAAAATCCGATCCCGGTGAATCTACTATGCGACTCATCGATGACAACAGATTTGTTCAGTTACCTTTAGTATGTTATAATGTTTGTTGTTGTGTTCCTTACAAGAACACTTCCTTTATCGTTTCACACGTATGACATATTCATCACAAAGATTACACACCATTCTTCACCATTGTCTTCCATGGTTTTACATCATATTAGATGTATTGTTTAGCCAAAAGGGCGTTTTCATCATATTAAATGTTCCGACTTCTGGAACGGGCGTTCCGACCTTTGGAATGGGCATCCCGACCTCTGTAACAGGCATCCCAACCTCTGGAATGAGCATTCCAGATTCTGTCCAACGTGGCCTTTCGATGTATTTAAATCTATAACTCTCTGTATGCACTTTAAAAAATTATTTTGTAAACTTCAACATAAATAAGACTCTATAACCTTTTCATAGAATTAGAGTTCTCATCATGAAGCCTAACTAATAACTGCAGTTTATTCGTTCAACTTCATATCTTTTGCTAGATCAGATAGTTTGATCTTTCATCACTAATTAGCTCACAACTCCTTATATACAACTTCAAATCAAGATTTTTAAACTGTTCTGAAAAATAGACTTCACGAGCTTTTTAGTGATATATGGCTTATTTCCAAACACTTACTGAGTGATTTGCAATCATGCCACAAAGTCAGTTCTGTAATCAGTTTTTATAGATTGATATATCCAAATATTTTTATTTATATTTTATGATTCACAACTTCAAATCATGATCTATCAACTTCACTAGGAACTAAACATATGAGGCTTCAACATATATTAAATTCAAAATTTATTTCAAAGCCTATAATTTTTCACACACATGCAAGACAAAAACGGATCGGAATGGGGTTTGGTTAACTCTCGACGTTTTTTTTTTTTTTTTGTAAACGTTTGAGACTTTGTTTGATGATAACTCTCACTTTATATGTCGGATCTTTATACTGTTAGATTCTTTGGATCCCTGACTGATCACAATTGTCCCAACCTGCAACAGGGTGTTCACCCTATCCTTGTAGCTGTCGAAATTGGCTACTTTCTATTTCTCATTCATTTCTTGTGGATATGGACCTCGTGATGCTCCCGCATGTGATAGAACTAGTCTTGGATTAGAGATCCGATAAGTCCAGAGTAAGTTCCAATCAAAACAGTGTGAGTTTTAGAGTGATAACCGTGTGTAATACTTAAATTCGTGATAATTTGCGATCCGAAGATTGGATTAACGTACCGTTTGTGGCTTTGGATTCCTTGATTTATCCTTTTTGTCATGACTATCAATCTCATGATTTTCATGGAGTATGAAGACATTGTCATGATACAAAGTATAAGTATAATATGTGAGGGAGAGTGTTAGTTTGAGAGAAATGAGAGAATGATGGTGAGGAGAGGAGTTGAGTGGAGGGTTGATGATTGAAAAAAGTTGGAAGTGGTTGTGGTAGTGATGGTGATGGATGATGAATGGGAGCTGGTTATGGTAGGAAGTGGTATGTGGAAAGTTGTGAGTGGAAAGTGATGAATGGAAGTGGTGAGTAGGAAGGGTTGAGTGGAATATGGTGTGGATGGTGAGTGGAAGAAGGTGCCCGGTGGTGCTTGACGTAACAAAGAAAGGTGAGTGGTGGGGTATGTGTGTTAGGTGATAATATTTACATATTATGGTATTTCATATACCGTATTTGCAAAAATCTCGTGTAATTTCACCTCCAAAAAAAATTTCATTCGAACCATAATGTTCTAAACATTTTATTGGAACATTCTACCGAGAAAAATATTATTTTCGATACTAAAACTTTTACACTTATGCGTGACTTTCTGATATCCGTAACATTCGTTACATGTGTCAACCATTATAGTTTTCATTACTTGTCGCGTTTTAAATTCCTAAATATTCTAAATATATCCTTAATATATATTTCTTTTCTTTTTTTTTCTTTTTTTTGATGACGAGGGTGTCCGGGCCAGCTCGCGCGCACCTCAACTAATCCTCCGGACACTGACAAGGCGCCCTCCCACCAGCATCGGGTAAAACTTTGACCGAAGTCAACGGGCGTGGCCAACCTGAATTTTGAGGTTAGTGGGATTCGAACTCAAGAACTTTAAGAAGAAGGTTGATTGGAATACCACTAGATCAACCCAAGTTGGTTTATTTCTTTAATATTTATACATTCCAAAATTCTCAGGTATCACAAATACAAATTGAAAAATTGATCCCGCAACCTCTTATCCAAGCTATCCGATCTCTCAATTAACTTGCTTATTCGTTCCCCATCGTCCAATACCCTGACACTAGTCTGCAGGACACCAACCATTGTGCAAAAATCAGGTTTCACATTTTGCAACACCCTTTGGTCAAACAAGTATAATGCTTCCTTCAAAACCCTATTCGAAGCATACCGTTGAATGATAGCGCTCCAACAAACAATATCCTTGTTGACCATCCCATCAAACACCCTCCTCGTCTTCTTCATACAACCGCACTTCGAATACAAATCAACCAACGTCGTACTCATAAACCAGTTCCCACCACACTACCCGCTCTCCACATCCCCATCTTCAAGTATCCCAACTGAACCCTAACCACTACCAAACTATTCCCCCTCACCATCACATAGCACGCCATCGTATTTCTCTCTGGAATTTTGTCGAACACCTTTCATGCATCCCCAACCGTCCGACTTTAAAATACACACCCACCCATTCAATTTCCACATATACATCCCCATCAAAACACATCTTCATAACGACCCCATGAACCCCAATCTCAATCCAAACCCGAATCTTTGCCACATCGTTGAGCATAAATAGGAAGGTATAATTATCCCACAACAGGTCCGTAATACGCATCAAGACCTAATTGTGGATTGTGTTCTGGAATTCACTCGTGCCCACTTGCTGCAATGTAAGAGATTTAGGTGTTGAATATAATTGAAGGAAGAAGATGAGGAGGGCGTTGTGGCGATAGTTGTTGTGGTTGAAGTGGAGAGGAATGAGGCGGGAATAAATGAGTGGGTTGGTTTAAAATGGGGACCACTAGAGGACCATGTGTTGAAGTAATGAATGAGGAGTAAGGTATTTGTAAAATTGATGCGAGTGAGTAAGATGGTTTTTCAAACATTTTGGAGAGCGAAGTGCATGAAAAAGTTGGGTGAAGTATTTGCTCTCAATTTGCCGAAGGATCAACTTCAACCTCAACATCAACTTACTTAATAAATGCATTGGTAAAATAATAAACCACCATTTGATCGTATTTTATCTTCGGGTGTTCTGTTTTTTTTTTTCCTTCACGCGTTCTGTTTTATTTTGTTCAAATGTTCTGTTTCGTTTTTTATTCAGACATTGTTTCATTTCTCATTCATGCACTCTATTTTATTTTGTTCAAACACTCTATTTTTGTTTGTTGTTTTTTTTTTTCTTCAAGCACTCTGTTTCGTTTTTTCTTTTCAGACACTCTATTTTTGTTTCCTTCAGGCATCCTGTTTCAGACATGCCGGATTCCGACGATGATTCGGACGATCTATCGGATGCTGACGACGATTCCGACGACCTGTCGGATTCCGACGACGATTCCGACGATCGGTCGTATTCCGATGGTGATGGGATGACCCTAGTGGTTGGGGTAGAGGTGAGGATATGATAAGGGATTAGATGAGATGGATGAATTATAATTTTTTAGAATAATTTTTATTAATGTATATATGTTTAATTATTGTTAAGAAATTATATTTTTGGATAATAATCAAAATATTATAAATAAAGATTTGTCTCGTGACGGAGCGAATCAACCAAACCAACCAAGTAAAAGAGCCTCTTGTAAAATGCAACAACGAAATGAAAAGTATGTAAACGATTTGTTGAGATCAATAATAAGTTTTTATCATCAGTTCGGATTTTAAATGTAAATGATTTCTCGACATGATATCAGTTAAGTTTGTGACACAAGGTATACACAAGTTCGGCATCTATCTCCTCTTTTAGTCGTCATTAATTATGTGATTTATTATATACATCACTTTGGCACATGATATGTCTCGAGTCAATGCATCTATTATCTATACTTTATTTACCCAATGGGCTTTTTATAAAGGGAAGTTTTAAGATCTATAATGGATTTTCTAGCATAGTTCGTACCCAAATTTTTTTGGGAGTATTTGACTGTAAAAAAAGGAACTACGGAAGTCTTTTATCCAAGCAAACTGCGTATGTTATTGGAACAAGAAAAGATTTTTGAATGACAACATTTTCATGTTTCCCTCACGCAATTCAATTGATTGAACATTCCATGCGTTGAGAAAAATGATCTTGGACTCTTGGAAAGAATCAAGAATCAACATTTATTATTATTATTTATTAGTATTATTATCATTTTTGAAAAAGTTCATTTCTGGACTGAATGGGGCTAAACTTCTTATAAAAATATTAAACATAAAAGTCCTTATCAAAAAAAAAAAAATAAATAAATAAAGTAAAAGAAAAGAAAATAAAAAAGACTATGATTCTGTATGAATCTGAATATAATTGAAGTAACCTTAGAAAAAGATTGAACGAAATGAGAACATAAATGATATATGCATAGTTATGACTGTCAAACTATCACTTTGATATTAAGCATTTCATGGAATCCGTCAAATTTCATCTTACACGTAGTGACTTGATCCCTAGCTATACTTAACGAATTCATGTTTCTGTGATTAAGATCGATCATAATGCCCTTTTATTACATGTAGTGACCAAGAAGGCAAGAACTCAACCTCGTGATTGAACTGTTCATCAAAATCGTCATTCAATTATTCTACAAGAAAATCTTATGAGAAAAAAAGTACTTTCATTTTGCTCTAAACAGTTGAGAGCCATGGGTTGCCCCATCAATTAGACAAATATGTTTCTGTTGCATAATGTTTTTCTGGGATAATTTTATGCTTTCGAAGAAGATAGTTTGAATTATTAGAGCATCTTAAAATTTGTTCCTTTGGATCAATAAATCTTCATGAAAGCAACAAAAGGTTAGCATTTATTAAGGCGACTTATAATTTCAACGGATTGACATGAAACTAAGTCTAAATATATACTTTCTTATAAAAAAAAAGTCTAAAGATATATATATTTGTATGTATAGCCCGCTTTTGACCTAAGACCTGAACAAAATGTTGCTTGAGGAAAATAGCAAGGATAAGTGTTCTAGAAAGCCTAGTGATCGAGCCCGTATTGTATAAATTATGCTGTCGCCAAAATAATTTATTGGCCATGTACTAAGTCCATATCGAGAGAAATATACCAAAAATAAGTGACCATCTTTAGGTAAAAATAAATAGGATGGATATTATAATATTATGCTCTTATACCCTATATATATATAGGGGAATATGAGACTACAAGGCCCAATTGATTTTTTTCTTTTTTGAAATACAACGGCCAATTGATTATCGTGTACTGTCATATGTTTTTGGTACATCAAAAACAAATTACTACAATATGCTACAGTCAGCTGTTGAAGTTGCTGTAGTTTCATATGTATGGCGCATGTGAAGTTTTTGTGGTCATGTCTTCTAATCAAGAGTTCAGTATTGACCGCCAATTTATGATACTCGAGTACCATTATGTATTTTGCATTGACCGTAGATAGTGTGCATGAATTAACAATGCTGATCCAATCTAGCTAGGCTAGCTAGCTGACAATTGACTTCACATTAAGATAAAAATAGCTTCACTTGATGCTCGAGAGAAGAATGACGTGAATAATATGTAATCTATGCTCGAACTATACTGTTTATGATTCAACATTGAGCAGTCTTACACACATATATGGTACAGATCAAATCTCTATTCTGTCATAGGTACACATATTTCACTGATCTTGCATCGTGACAGTCCTTGTAGTAATAACATGTGCGTAAGCCTATGATGCGAACCCAACGCCCGATTTTTGTTGCAACACTCAAACAGTCACAGATAGTTTAGAAAATCTATGACATGAACGTGATTAGCCGCTATATTTAAGCTGAGGTTGAAAACTACCTAGTGTTCCAAGCTATCCTTAACTCTGTGAATGATATTGATGTAGCCCTTTATGATACATAGTAAGCCAATACTAGGTAGAGTTCCAACATATATACCATGTTGAAGTTGTCATGTTTCATGCACACCTCATTGCTTATGATCATATACCTAAAAGGGTCGATCTACAAGTGTGGGAGTTTACTACTATTTGATATTCAATTCAGTCTGTGGATATGAAAAGGTCAATGAAAAAAAGATTTAGAGTGAAACCCAATTAGGAGGTTGTTTCTTAAGATTCGTTTGTGAGTTTTATCAAGATAAAAAGGAAGAGAAAAAGAGGCGAGATGAGGAGAGGGAAAGGATATTAATAGAAATATTGTTTCTAAGTTGAGAAATATACACTATTTAATTTTATATTTAAAAAAATAATGAATAATGTATAAATAATAGTAACTTTCATTTATTTTGCTAAAAATTATTTTTAATTAGCAATCTTTCAAAATTCCTTTGAATACGTTCATTTTTTAGGAAATTGTCTTGTTTATAAAATCAATTCATCCTTCCCTCCGAATCCCTCTATTAAAAACTCACAAACATCATATTCGGAGGAGAGATATTAAGATGTCCTCGTAATTCCTTCCCTCTCAAATCAAATCTCATGATAGGCCCTTAGAAACAAGTTATGGAGTGCAATTTATGGTGGGTTGGAGAATAGAAATGTTTCTGACAATGTGAATAGGCGGATTGAAGGAATTGATAAAGAGATTGAGAATGTTGATAGAGCGGGGGAGGGTGAAGTTCTTGCTGAAGATGTGCTTGAAAGAATAAAGAAGCTAACGGTATCTTTGTGGGAGAGTGACAAAATAGAAGAGCTGCGTTATGGAGACCGAAATCGCGCTTTAAGAGGATGATCACAACACAAAATTTTTTCACTCATTGACAATAGTAAGGGCAGCAAGGAATGCCATTAGGTGGTTAAAAATCGAAAAGAAAATTCGCCATGATCTTGAGAAAATAAAGAAGGAAGTGATCAACTATTTCAGGGGACTCAGCTTTTGGACGACTATGCTTACCAAAGATTGATGATATTCAGACAAAAATTAGAGAATCCAGTTATTGTGAAAAGCGATCAAAGATGTTGTTTGATCTTGTGACAACTCTAAGACCCCCAGTTATGATGGCTTCAACTTTAACTTCATCAACCAGACTTGGCACTTCCTGAAGTACGACTTCTGCAAGTGCGTTACGGAGTATTTTGATACAGGGAAGGCACCGCTTCATGCTGGGACTACATTTGTTTTTCCAATTTGATGACTAAAGAAGTCGGAGCAGTTTATATTGGGAGCTTTAGGCCTATAGGCATGGTGGGATGTTATAAAATTATTGCAAAGATCCTTGCAGCAAGGATGAAAGCTGTTCTACCCTAATCAACAGGGGAAACTCAGATGGATTTTATGGAAGCTATATGGATCATGGACTCGTATTGCAATGAACTAGTGAATGATTTAAAGAGGAGAAAGAGGCAAACGGTGCTACTCAAACTTGACTTTCAAAATGCATATGATAGGGTGGATTGAAGTTTTCTCTTAGGGACGCTGGGAGTCATGAGTTTTGGATTGAAGTGGTGTAGATGGATAAGAAGCTGTTTTGAATCAACATCGATTTCGATCTTGATTTTTGGGGTTCATACAAAGCCAAAGCCTTTGAAGGCATCGAGAGGACTACGATAAGGAGATCGATCTCTTCTTAGTTACTCCTTGTGGTGGGTGAGCTATTGAATTTTATGATGAAGGTAGCTGTCGAGTCAGAGTTACTTGTCCTTGGATAGAATGCCAATAGGTGTAGCAAAGGAGATTGTGAGGATACAACGAAGAATCCTTTGGGTTGGAAATAAGGATGGATCGGGTTTACCCCTTGTTACATGGGAGGTGATTGAACGGACGAAGGACGTTAGTGGATTAGGCATTGCTAATGTGTCAAAGAAAAATGTCATGATGCTCTTGAAATGGTGGTTTCATTATGTAAGGGAAGTTAAAACTTGTAGAGAATGGTAATCCAGCATAAGTATTGTATTCCAGAAGCCCCTACACTATCTGTTTCATATAAAGTTAAAACTAGTGGACGATGAAAGGATATTGCTACGGTTGTGAGATGAAATCTAGTGGCAAAGAAGATATTTGAAACAGGGCATTGTTGATCGATTGGCCGAGGATATAAAACCCGATTTTGGGATTAGGTCAACACCATTGTGAAATAATTTTAAAAGGCTCTTTCCAATTAGCATACCCACAAAAAAAAATGTGAATGAGTTGATATGGCATTTCCCACGAAGTAAAAAATTGTATGTGTGGAAAAAGCAGTTGTTTGATGACCTTAAGCAGGTTCTGACATTTGTGATATTGAATAGGTATACGGATGATAGATTAAGGTGAAAATATGCATCGAATGAGAGATTTTGTCAAATTTTTTTGTTTAGAAGCAGAAAAGAATGAAGGACCGCATGTTGTTAGTGTGATCAAAAGGATATGGAGAGGCCTTGTTCTGCCAAGAGTGGTCTTACACACATGGATTTCCTTGTCAGGTAGGGTGTGTACAAGTAAAGGAATTATATTGGCTGAGATCGATGTTTGACTATTCTGTAAGCTGAGTATGGAAGAGGTTAATCACCTCTTCTTACATTGTTTTCCAATACAGCAGAGAGGAGAAGTTTTTTTGTTTGGTGGGAATGTTAACTTGTGATTTCAGATACGGTTAAGGACTTGTTCAATGTTTGCTAGGGAGTAACAAGGGTAAATCTGGAAAAAACTGTGGATTCCTCTTTTCTTAATTTGTTGTCATTTGGACAGTGTGGACTACGAGGAACGATTTGATTTCCAACGATAAAGAATCAAAATGATGAGAGGTGTCGAACTGGGTGTTAATGAGGGTATTACACTGGCTAGGCAAACACGTAATGACCACATTTTTTTATCAAAATGATGATGTTTGTTCCTGGGAGGGGTGAGTATAAATGGATGCCGGTTACGTAAGTATGCGTGTCGCTTCGCATGTAAAAAAATGATGAATATAAGTATCGTCCCATAAGGAATTTAGTGTCTAGCGATCGACATGTGGAGTTCTTTTGGGTCAAATTATAACAAAAGAATAAGATTTAATCTAATGTAGCAACTAAGTTATGTGCCTACACTAACACACTAAGCTAAAACGATGTGCGGTATGGTGTGAAGTTGGGATTGTGATTTCGTTCTCCTAGTGCATAAGTGCCTCAGCTGTTGTCTCTTCTTGTGGTGGTCCGACTGTTTCTGGCTTGTTTGCCATAGGTGCCTCAGCTGCTAATTCTTCTAGTTGTGCTGATAATACTCCTGTTGCTGCTGTCTCACCTGCTCCTGGTGGTAACTCTGCTGCTGTTCACTCTACTACTGGCTCTTTTACAGCAGGTGGTTCTGTTGTGGACTGTTCCTTAATGCCCTCTTTAGAAACTTCATCTATGATATTATCATCATCATGGCTTTCTGCCTCTGGATGTTCATCAAGGCTATCATCATCGTCTTCGGAGGATGGTGCTTTCCCAATGGTTGGTCTGTATAGGTAATCAGAAATTTCAAGTGTTGCCGCTTTGACATTCTTGTCCACTAATCTTTTGAGCTCTGCTAGCACCTCCGGTGTGTGGACAAACTCAACATGTTGTAGTTGAGCCTGTTTGTGTCTTTTGGTTCTCAAGGTTGAGTCCTTAATCTCTAGAGCTTCACTGAATAAAATGTATGGTTCAGTAGGCCTTTTCTTCTTGTTAGCTTCCCTCCTTTGCATCAATACGAGCTGTTCTATCTCAACTTCTGTCATGTTGTCTATAATGCCAATCTCTATTCTGGTTCCATCAGGATTGATTCTATATCTTGTGGTAGGTCCTGATGGAATCAATTTCGACCTTGCAGCCTTGGGCCTTCTCTTCATTGGAAGCTTGTGCTCCTTGATGAACTGTTGGATAATGGCTTCCTTTTGAGGTTTGCCAAGTAGTTCATCAGCTCTTGTTCTATGTTCCAATAACTTTTCCTGTAGGGATTAGATCGTCAGCAGTGCCACCTGTATTTCAGCCTTGTCTGCAGTTTTCAATAAAGTTGTTGTTGTGGCCCATACTTCAGATGCATTTGATGGTTGCTCTGCTTCAATCCCAACTAGCTCCATTCCTGCAAAAGAGATAGGAATGACAGCAGTTGTGTACGTCTCTGATTTAGTAGCACTTATTACCAAAGAGACTGTAGTAGATGCACTGAGAGGCTGATCACTCTACATTCTTCTCAGTTTGGCCTCAATGTCTTCAATTTCTCTTCTTGTATACCTTTGTGCATTCAACTCCTGCGTAAGCTGTGCCATGGGTCCTTCTCTGAGTTCCTGGTACTTTGTTGTGCATCTAGGATAAGTTGCTGAAGGTTTTCAGCAGCTCCAGAGCAATATTTTTGCATCGTGGAGCATAGCCATTTCTGGCTCCTTTGGAGGAATGCTCCTTGAAGATGATCCCACAACTTCTGCCAAAGTTGTTGGTCTTTGAGAGCTAGTTTCAATCTGCTCATCTGCAGGCGCAGACTGAGTTTCTTCTTCCATTTCCATGGGTTGTGTAGTATGAATTTCATGCAAGGTTTCCTCTTCTGAGAGTCTGCAAAACAAGTTTGCTTCTGGTGACCCTAGTCTGCTTTTGCCTCACTTCGGTGACCTTCTTAATAGCCTTTCCCTTGGGCTCCACCATCTCCTTCTTGCTAGGTTGCTCTGCAACCTTTGCTTTAGTGTGTACTGTTGTTGCCTTTGCTTTATTGTGCACTGTTGTTGTCTTCTTTGAGAAACCAATTGGCTGCTTCCCAATCTTTCTTACATCTATTTGCTTTGCCATAGTCCATGGCCTTCCTCTTTTATCAGAGAGTTTAAGTTTCTCTTTCAAGAGCATGTTGATAACCCATCCAAAGATTGGTTGTCTGGCCTCTACTGCTTTGGCCAGTTGGTACATCAACAGCTTCACCCATTTAATTTTGTGTTTAGTGAGGATTGCACACATTATCTCCTGTTGATCAATGGTGATTTGGTCTTAGGAGAACTCCCTGGACATGATCACCTTTTTGACTACGTTTGCAAGTAGTTTGTGTGCCTTTGAGAAGTATTTCTTCAAATCGTCCTTATACCTTCCTTCTAACGGTCCTCGCTTAGCAGAGCATGCCTTGCGTTATTCACAATAGAGACTGGAATGTCTCTGAGCCCTTTATTAGAGACTTTAAATAATTCCTTAAAGTCATTGGGAGAAATGATGATCCCAATTCTCCTCGTGGATGTATATGTGATGCCTTGAAAGTCATCTGTAACCTTGGCCTTCTCAATGAAATCAAGTACCTCCTCGTCATATATTCTACTGGTCTTTTCACATAAATATTTTAGGCCAGCATCTTGAATCAGCTCAGAGATCTCCTTGTCTTCATCAGATTCGTCTCTTAGGGTTTAGAAGTCCAAAACCACTCCGGTCTGCAACTCAGTTCTCCTGGTTGGGCTTCGTTGCTCTTGGTTCTTGTCATTCTTGGAGGGTGTGCTCGAACGAGTGTTAGCCATTTTTCAAAAGAATTTAAGAAACAGTTGTAAGCTTGTGAATATCGGATTTGAGAGAATTGAACTAGGGTTTGCAGTAGAGAGAGAGAGAGATAGAGAGCAAAAGTGTTTTTGGTTGAAAATTTTTCAATATTTATACCGATCAAAAAAGTTACCATTGTAAGCAAAAAATAGTAGCTGCGTAATTCCAGTCATTGGATTGACTGTTGCGGAAGTTTAGACAATCAGTTTAAACTTTCTTTCATTCCAAAAATAGAACTACAGTAGGGTAAAAATAATGTTGGTCTGTATTCTACATGTGCATTAGAACAGTAGAGCATTTAGGTAATTTTACTTATTTAAATCAATCATACCCAACTCTCCTCGGAATTGGATAAATTTGCTCTCATCAAGAGGCTTTGTAAAAATATTTACAATTTATTTTCTATTGGAATGTATTCCAGTTTAATATGACCTTTTTGCATATGATCTCTAATAAAATGATATTTGGCATCTATGTGCTTGGTTCTTGCATGAAAGATTGGATTTTCTGAAATTACCATTACAAACGTGTTGTCATAAAATGTTGGTGTTTTGAAAACGTCATACCATAGTCTGCAAGCTGTGACCTCATCCATAACACTTGTGCAGCACAGCTTCCAGCAGCTATATATTCTGCTTCTGCAATATAGGTTGATACTGTGTTCTACTTCTTGCTGAACCATTATATCAAACTTATATCAAGAAATTGACATGTTCCACTGGTGTTTTTCCTATCAACTCTACAACCTGCGAAATCTACATCTGAATAGCCTGTTAGTGTAAAATCTGGTTCTCTAGGATATCATACACCCAGATCTGGAGTTCCTTTGAGATATCTCAGGATTCTCTTTATTACAGTGTGATGGGATTCTTTGGGATCATATTGATATCTTGCACATACGTAGACTGAGTAGAGGATGTCTGGTCTGCTAGTAGTCAGATAGAGAAGTGATCCTATTATGTCCCTATACATTGTTTGGTAAATTCCTTTCCCACTCTTATCTTTATGTATCTTTGCAGCTGAGCTCATGGGAGTTTTCATATGACTTATATTTTCTATATTTCTTGACTATATGTTTGTGGTACTTAGCTTGATTTATGAATATTTCATTGTTTAACTGTTGCACCTGAAGTATTAGAAAATATTTTAGCTCTCCCATTAAGCTCATTTGAAATTTTGATTTCATTAAGGCAGCAAAACTCTCACATAATTTATTATTAGTGTAGCCAAATATAATGTCATCCACCTAAATTTACACTAAGAGTGTATGCTCCTTATGTTTCTTAAGAAATAAGGTGGTGTTTACCTTTCCTCTTTGAAAATTATTTTCACACAGAGAAGTTGAGAGAGTTTCATACCATGCCTTTGGAGTCTTTTTTAACCCATACAATGCTTTGTCTAACCTGTAGACAAGATTTGGATGTTCAAAGTCTTCAAATCCAGGAGGTTGTTCAACATAAACCTCTTCTTGCAGCTTTCCATTGAGGAAGACACTCGTTACATCCATCTGATAGACTTTGAATCCTTGATATGCAGCATAGACAAGGAATATTCTTATTGCTTCCAGTCATGCAACATGGGCAAAGGTTTCATCAAAGTCAATTTCTTTTTCCTGTGAGTAACCTTTTGCCACTAGCCTGGCTTTGTTTCTGACAACTATTCTATTTTCATCAATTTTATTTCTGAATACCCATTTGCAGCCAACAACCGAATAATTTGTGGGTTTGGACACCAGATACCATACTTCATTCCTTTGAAATTCATTTAGTTCTTCCTGCATGACATCAATCTAGTTTGGATCACTCAGAGCTTCATTAACTATCTTTGGCTCCATTTCTGATATGAAACTTAGAGACAAGCATTCTTTAGTTGTTGCTCTTCTAGTCTGCACTGGTGCATCCTTGTCTACAATGATGTCATCTTGTGTATGTGCTTTGATTCATCTTCGTTTATCTTGATCAATGGTGATGTGCTCCAGTTGTTGTTGTATTGTGGCTGTTTTGGTTCTTCTATAGCACTGTTCTCTTCTGTGTCTGCAGACTGTTCATCCTTTTCTGGAACATCGGAGCTCTTGCCTACATCCTGTTCATCATTTACACATGCACATTCCTCATCAAAGACATTAGTAGTATGAATGGATATTTCAGATTCATCAAAGAAAACATGAGCCGACTCTTCAACTGTTTGTGTTTTCTTATTATACATACTGAAGGCTTTGCTGGTTGTGGAATATCCTAGAAAAGTTCCTTCGTCTGTCTTAGGGTCAAAGTTTCCTACATGGTGTTTATCATTATTATGAATATAGCATTTGCATCCAAAAGCATGAAGTATTTGATACTTGCTGTCTTTCCTTTTCATAATTCATATGGAGTCTTTTTATGCAACTTATATATAAGACACCTGTTTTGAACATAACATGCAGTGTTTACTGCTTCAGCCCAGACGCTTTCGGGTAAATCTGCATCAACAAGCATTGTTCTGGCTGCTTCTATGAGTGTCCTATTTTTCCTTCTTTTTATGCAGAAATATTACTCATGAATATCTTGAGTAGTATCCACTATAACTAGAGTATAATTCTTTTTATTCAGGCTCTCACTTCTATTGGACCAAAAAGATCCATGTGTAGTAATTCAAGGACTCTAACTGTTTCTAATGAATTTATTGATTTGAAGTTTGTTCTAGTCTGCTTGCCTTCTTGACATGACTTACACAGCTTATCTTTCTTGAACTTGATTTGAAGAAGTCCTCTTACCAAGTTTTCTGAAGACAGCTTAGCTATGATTTTAAAATTTAGGTGAGCTAATCTTTTGTGTCATAACCAGTTCGTATCTTCAGCACCTTTATTATAAAAACATGTAATTTATGCTGATTGGGATAAATTGAAGTATACTGCATAAATGTTTTCTTTTCTAGTTCCTCTTAGTTTGATTTCTTTGATGGTTTTATCTTTTACTTGACATGAGTCATGAGTAAAGGAAACATCATAATTTTTGTCACATAATTGACTGATGGATAGCAAGTTATGTTCTACTCCTTTAACATAAGCTACATCTCTAAATATTAAGGAACCTGTACCAAGGGTTCCATAACCTTTAGTTTTACTTTCCTTGCCTCCTCCAAAGATGACTTGTGGTCTTTTAATATGCTTTTGTTCCCACTCATGTGTCCTGAGCGTCCACTGTCTAAGTATCATGTTCCATCCGATTGTTTTTGAAATACAGATTTGAAACCTTCTACATGGTACCCACAAGTATAGGTCCTTACATATTAGTTTTGGCCACCCATAATTGAATAATTTTCTTGTGTGGGGTCCAACATTCGAATGATTTATGTCCGGGTTTGCCACAAGTATAGCAGTAGATCCTTGATCTCATTGCTCTAGGTGGTCTACTAGTGTTTTTCCTTTCCCTCTGCTGCATTCTGATGTGCAGACGGACTTTTGAAATGGTCTTCTCAATGCAGTATTTGAAGTATTATTCCATACTGAGTAATTTGATGCATACTGAGGTCTACGTGACCTCTTGTTGACCTCTATCTTATGATTCCAAGTTATATGCACATTGTGGTGTTTTTCACCAGTTTTGCTCAAGGACTTGATCCTTTTGGGTTGAGCAGCAGAGACTTCACTGCTCTGCTTTCCTTGTTCAGAAGAGGTTTTACCCTTTTTTAAAATTTTTACAGAGGCCTGTTTTAGCTCTTTCTTATTGGTTGTGGTGTCATTATCTATTTTTGAATGTGCAGTACCACTCAACCACCTTTTGCACCTTACTTCTAATTGATCACATGAGGATTGACCCATGTTTAGCATTTTTTGTAATTCCAGGGTCTTTCCGTTCCATGTGTCTGCTTGAGTTTGCAGCTCAGCATTTCTTCTTGTGAGTGTTTCCACTACTTCATTGAGAAGTTTTATCTTCTCATCTGATTCTTTCAGCTCATTTTGAGCTACTAACAGGTCATTTGACTTCTCTTCAATCTCTTCATATCCTAGATTGTAATTCTTTCTGAGAATTATAATTAATTCGAGATTGTCTTTATTTTCCCTTTAAAGGGCAATAAAGTTCTGAAAGGTTTTTTGAAGAGCCTCGTTCAATTCCTCTAGAGTGGCATCTGAGTTAGAGAAGTCAAATACCTTTTGTTTTTCTTCACTTTTTGCAATGAGACAGAGCTTTGCATTTGAGATTGTTTCTTCTATCATATGAGTCTGTCTCACACCATGTCTTTGCAGCATAGGCTTGCCTTTGCTGCATTGTTACTTGTTTCTTTGTGCAGACGGTTCCTGTGTTGGTCGTCTGCATTTTGCAACAAAGTGCCCTGGCCTTCCACAATTGTAGCAGACCTCCGTTTCTGCTTCTTTAACCTTGCTCGAGATGTTCTTCTTGTCATTTTTCTTTTCGAACAGCTTTTTGAATTTCTTGCCCATTAGTGCAAGTTCTTCTGAGATTGCATGTTCACTTGCAGACAAGGTGTCACTCCTTTCCTCCTCTGTCATAGATCTCAGAATTTTCTCTTGTGCTTTGAAGGCCAGAGTTTTCTTTGTAGCCTCATCAATTTGCTACTTCAGCTCTACTTCCAGATTATAAGTGTGTAACACTCCATATAGTTGGACTAGGGACATTTTGACAAGATCCCTGGACTCTCTTTTTGCTGTGGTCGTTGTTCCCCATATCTCACCAAGTGATCTCATAAACTTTAGGTTAACCTCTTTGTTATCAAAGGTCTTCCCTAAGGTTTTGAGATTATTGATCAGTACATTGAATCTTTCATAAAAGCTAGTCAGGTTTTCATCAGATCTCATTGAGACCCAATCATACTGTTACATGAGGACCTCCTTCTTGTTCTCTCTGATCTCATTTGTTCCTTCGTTTCTGAATGGTAGAGCATCCCATGCTCTTTTGCAGTGATTGTGTGAACCACTATCTCAAACATGTAATCATCAAGGGCTTTGAAGATTTGATTTCTGGCCCTTCTATCTACCAACACCAAATCCTAGTCCTCCTTTGTCCAGAGGAATTTGGGTTTGTCCACTTCTCTTGAATTGTCAAGCGGATTTGGCATCTTAGGCATGTGTGGCCCATCAGTGATTATATCATGCATTCTCTCATCTATTGAGTCCTGATGTGCAAGCATTCTTACCTTCCAGTGGTTGAACTTGTCAAATGAGCATGCTGGTGGCTCTCCACTGTTATGACACTTGGGTAGCTTTGGAGCAGCTATATTTACTTCACAAAATAAACAGTTAGTAACTTCTTTGCAGAGTTATATCAAAAGAAATGACCTTTTCTTTCCAAAAACAGTTAAGTCTGGAAACTAAGGCTATAATACCAATTGTTAGTTCCACAGGTACAACCTAGAGTGGGGGTGAATAGGTTGTTTTAAAATTTTCAGTGTAATGTAGCGGAGTATTTAATTAGAGTACACTGTTAATCCTTGCAGACTACAGAAGGTGTCTGCTGTAGAGACTTAATCTTTGAAAGCTTGTCTCTTTGTGCTGTTCAAATTATTTCTTACAGTCCTAATATGCAAAATAAAGTACTACAAAACAAGAGCATAGGATTTTATACTGGTTCAGACATTCGTTATCAACTGATAATGGAGAGCTTAGTCCAGTCTTTCCTTGGTGACCAGTGTAGTCAATCCAAGAGGTGAGTTTACTATTTTCTTGTTTTTTGCTTACAAGACAATGGCATTGGTTTGGTCGTCCTTGTTGAAATTGCTCTGAAGGTGCTACACAATTTGGCCACGTAAATCATTCGAAAATTGAACAAGCAATTCATCCTCCTCAACGCTACTGTAACATCCCTATCGCTCACGATCAAGCCGTTGGATTCGTTCTCTCATTCGGAATCCAGGCACATTTTCCCTCTCTTACAGTTTGACAATTTTGCTTTGAAGGAATCGCTACACAATATACAGAACACATCCTTATAGATCATTACGTATACAAACACAAGGCAGATCTATATGAGAGCGAGGGGAGTCAATTTTGAGATAATATAAAAGTCATTAGTGTAGAAGGATACTGGCCAGCCAAGGAGTCAAGCTTTATGGTCCTGACATTGGTTGGTTGTTCATGGATTTCATGGAGGAAAAGGTGCTTTTGGATTGTACATAAATAATTATACTCCCTCTGTCCAAAAAGAATTATAACCTTGTATAATAATTGCACTATTCACCACATATTTTGAGGAGATTCTTTAGTTGTCTTAAAGATATAACAAAGTTATGCCACTCGCCGAGGTTTGAATAACACAACTTAAATCATCATTAGTGTTTCACATCAATTTTACATAAAATAACGTTTAATCGTCCCGCGGATAATTCTTAACACAAAAAACTTTTCATGCCACATATGCAAAGGTTGCAGTTCTGTTGGGACAAAGGTAGTAATTAGGTTGGTAACTGTGTCAAACATATATAATTACTTATTAGATTAACTGACATGCAAACTTCATTGGCACCAGAATACAGTACATCTTAAAGGATGGGGTACAATCCAATGAATGCATGTCGATCAGGACCAATTTCAATATATAAACACTGGAAACTAACTTATCTCAAAACTGTTATATCAGGTAGGCTACCAGTAGTAGGCAGACCAGTTAATTAAATGAAGTATGCAATCTTCTAGCGTGGAAGTCCACTATCCGACTGTGTATCGGGGGAGAAATATCTCTAAGCGTGTAACACATGACTAACTATGGCAGTCAGCATATATAGCAACTCTTTGACCATGTCAAAAGCTACTAATCACCTAAAAAATACTTCATCTGTCCCATGAAAATGACAACACTTTGCTTTGAATGTCTCATAAAAATTATAAAATTTTCTTATTTTGATTTTTTTTCCTTAAAATATAAGAATTAGGCCGTCCCATAATATAGGCAATATTTCCTCATCTAGAAAGTTGTTCCAAGCGAAATTATTACCCTAACCTTCATTCATAATAGTTCAGTCCCTTTCCCTCCATATTTTAAAAATTGAAAATTTCAAAAACCAACAATATCTGAACGAAATTTGGTATTTTGATGCTGTAAAATCTAAATTTCAAAATGTGGATCAAAATGCTTTGAGGATATTTTGGTAAAGTCAATAATGGTCAGTTCTTTCATAAATTTACGTGTAAAGTCGGACTGTTACTTATAATATAGGACAGAGGGAGGATTTTAGATCGCATCAACTCATCTCACCGCCACTTCTTTTCTTATTCTTTTCTCTCTACTTCCTCTCACATACTTCAAGAATAATATACTCTTTACCTATAAAATTTAACACACATATAAATTTCTGTGCAATTCAAACAATTGTATTTTATGTGGGACGAAAACAGTAACAAATTTGTCGTCATTTATATCAAATGAGATATGACACATTGATGGTGGGACGATACAAGTGAAGCTGAAGACTTACTATTATTTGTTGATGGATGCGTGGGAGCAAGGTTTCCCGAATCGAAACCGAAACTGAAATCACGATTTTAAAAGTCGGTTCGGTTCATCGCTTCAATTGTGAACCATATTGAATCAAAGCAGTTTGGTCCAAACTGAACAATTCTTTTGTTCATTTAGAAAACTAAGCATAACTTTATTTTAGAATGATCAATGATAATTAAAAACAAGATAAATACTATGACCAATAAGCATAAACACGAAAGTGTTTGTTAATGAGTGTCACCATGATATCCAAAACTCAATAAAAAGAAGAATGATAAGCATCTTTATATCTTGATCTCGATGCCTCGAATGCACATTCACCATATCTCCTAGGAGCTTCAACATCATCCTCATCATCATCATCTAGTATAAGAACCACTATGATCGTCAGACGAGGTAGAGTTGCGAGAATCATCGTCAGACTCATTAACGAGAGAATCTTCTGTATCTCTATTCGATTGTCCATTAATCCATTAATCGATTGTCCAGACTCATTAGCCAGACTCAAGTGCAAACTCTTCAATCTCTCTTGACCACACAATAAGTGAATCTTCGACATTGGACATAGCATCTAGATCAATCAAATCACTTGAGTACTCGTGCATCCTATTGGTATTTCTAACCGATCCTAAGTTTGGTGTAAACTAGTGTCCACGTGCTTCAATTTCTATCACAACAAAAACTTGAACATATTTGACTCAAGATTTTGATGGCAATCAGTCGTAGGTTGGGACCTGATCCCATAATCATACCACCATTCGGCTAAAAAAAGAAAAAAGAAAGAAAAAGAAGAAGAAGTCAAATACATCAATGTCTTTAAGATTGAATTGAAAACATTTTTGGGTGTCTTGTATTGATTTTGATGAATTTGTGCTAAGTTTTGACTATATTGAATCATTGATGCTTGTTGTAGCATGCACCAATAATCAATAAAGTAAGGAATCAGGGGATATGAAGGCTCATTTGACGTACATCAACGAGCACTTACTTAGGTTCTATACTTTTACTATTTAAATCATGTGACACTATGTTTTTTGCACCACTTTGGATCTAAAATTCATATCCCCTAACATTTGTTCTTAAGTTTTTCTCATATCAAAGAATCTCGTCGAGTATCATTGTTATTTAAGTCGAAAACCATTTTATATCGATTTTTTCTTGATAAATTATCGAGTCAACGAATAAATCCTTTCGTGTATCAAATATGCATTTCAATTGACGCAACTGACAATATTGGTTTGGCTATGGCCGAAACTGAACTGATAGATTGAGACCTCGGTCATTATGGCCGAGACTTTGAACCATGTGACATCATAAAAGTATGTAATCAATGACATTAATAATATTAGTAATATTCATTTTATGAAAGAAGCCCATGTATGCTTAATTAACCAACAAAAAATCTCTATTTTAGCGTTATTATGAACTCATCAACCATTGGTATGAACAATAGAACTATAAATCATAGAAACACAATGATGATTAAGGAATAAAATTACCGTTGATGATATCAAATGAATTCCCATGAACATCAAACCGAATGCATGATGACAATTTTGAGGATAGGGCACAAGCGCGTCTTAGGACCACGAAAACTTGCATGGTCATATAACATTGTAATTACCAAGGAACAATAACAACGAACATAGAAGCATTGAATGAATATAATCTCACAAATTTGATGTCGTTGTTTAAGGTGTTATTCGGTCACTATCTGATGCAAGGAACCCGATTCAAGCTGCCTCCAGAAATGCAATAAAGAATTAAGGAAAGCACCAAACTTTGATAAACTTCTTAGCTCAAGAATGATTTATTTGTGTCTTCTTGAGATGTGATTGTGAGTGTATCATCTTCCACGAACTCATGCCTTCTTTTATTGTCTAAGGAGAGGGAAGTGAACAGACTCACATTAAACCACATTCATCAAGATGGGAGATGATACATCATGATATAAAGATCTAGAATATGAAAAGTTACACTGAATATACTCCTTCCGTCCCAAAATAAATGCAACGATTTGATTTGGGGATTTGTCAGACAAACTTTGACTTGTATTGCGAGACGATCAAACATCATTTTTCATAAAATTATCGTGAAACACTAATGATAGTTTAAGTTACGTACTTCAACTTTTGTCCAGTCACGTAATTTTTTTACATCGTTAAGACAAGTAACAAAACTCCTCAAAATGCGTGTTGAATAGTGCATAAAGTGAAATGTTGCATTTATTATGGGATGGAGGGAGTATCTTGTAACTCCTAAGCCATTAACTTGATAATGACTCGAAGCTTAAAAGACAAATATATAGGGGATTGATTTGTATTCCAAATCATTTAGCTCTAGATGTGAAAGTTCATAAAACATTTGGAAATCAATAAAGATTTGAAACTTGACTCAATTTTGGAACACATCAAATATGTTTCAACACAAATATGTTTGATCAAAATGAATTCCAAAATACATCACACGCCCACATAAACACAAGCGTAAGGGGCATAATACAATTATGGCTGTGGTACTTGTACAGATTTGTGTGTTTGTGAGCATTCTCGGCTGTCCATTTACAGATTAAGCTTTTATGTCATAGAGTTAATTGGCTAAGTAGTCCGATATTACTTGTAATCTGATACTAGCTAGATGGTGATCCTGAGAAAATATTAGAGATGTATCGATGAAAGAGCTTTCAGACTTCAGAATCTTGCTAGTTGAACAAGGAGATATGATTAGAAATAAGTTTTAGATTGTTGCTTGCATAAAGGATTATGGTCTTCTCGATAAATATCGAATGGTAGCAATACTTGTGGATGATTGAAGTTCCTCTTGGCGTATTTGTTTGATGTTCGGGTCGCGGAGAGAGGGAGAATAGCTGAATTCTTGGTAGCTTAATTCAACTGTCGCAGTCAATTGGAGTCTTTCTCTTGTAGGGTTTTTGCTAAAATTCAACATCTCTTGATGGACATGAATCTTCTTGTGGAAGCTCTTGGATACTTCGCCAAAGCTTATGTTATTGAGTTTCCTCATCAGTGACAGTGTCTTCACATCCCATTGTTGGTTTCTTACATCCCATTGTTGATAGTCTATGATGTTCCATATAATTGAGGATGATTCGGATGGCTTTGACTTCATGCGCTGGGACCAAATGCAGGTTTGTTTATCAGGGATGCAAGCTGGTAGGTACTAGTTCTGCTACTCCAAAGCTGCAGGTTTCCAATGATGACCTCGTGAAATTCATCGAAACTTCTGATGATTGGATATCCTCTCGCATTGGGATTCGCAACAGACACATTCTCTCTGGTGGGTCGTATGAGTTGCCGCAACTTGCTGGAACCTTGTTTTAAACATAGTGAACTGTTGCCATTTTCATTTTGTTTTATTTTTTATCAAACTTGAACTGCCCATATCGTCCTTCGTTTCTTTTAGTATGTTTCTCGCCCTTGCATGCTGCTATTTCTATGGGTTACATGACTTGAATGGAGAATAATCTTGAGTTCCTTTATTTCAAAGAAAGCTAGTCTGTATTGATGTGAATGCATCACACCTTTAAACCTGAGAGCTTGACGGCATTGGCGGTGGAGGCTGTAACTAAAGCTCTTGATATGGCTGCAGTTGAACCTGATGATGTTGACCTTGTATTATTGTACTGATCCACTCCTGACGATCTTTTTGGCAATGCTACTCAGGTTAATTTAAAAGAACAAAGCCTCTGTAGATGACAAATATATGAGCTTTTGATCGAATGATGATGGATGCGCTTCATAGTTTTGATTATTAGATCTATAGACTCTAGCTTAACCTAAGAATCAGTCTGAAAAGCGCATAGAACTATAATCAGCGATGTTAGATGCTACCATGAAATGACATATCCCTTGGTCGACTACTACATTTTGTTGTCTCAATCTCGTCCATCGAAAAATGTTACGAACGGATCCGTTAATAATAAACACAAACAATGACGAATACGCAAAAATAAATTGAGACAAAGATTTTTACGTGAAAATCCTTACGGGAAAAACCACGGGCGGTCGACGACGACGAAGAATCCACTAACCAAATGAGGAATACAAAAGGAGCTACACTCAAAATATTGAGAATCTCACAATAAGGGATAGAGATAATAATCTCTAAAACAAATACCTTAAACCCTCAATGTGTATATGTGAATAGTGCTCCACCTTTTTCTCTCCACTCAAAACCTCACTTTCCCTTCTCTTTTCTCTACTCCTCTCCCCGGCTCTCTGCCTTCCTCTCTTGTCTCTCCCTATCTCTCTATCAATCCTCCTCTCCTTATATACAACAACATCAAACGGTGAACACAGGAAACCACACGGACAAGCTACGCGGGAAACTCCACGCCGGGAGGACGCGGAGACGAACGCGGAGATTTGAGACACCGTCAACAAATCTCCACCTTGACTCAAATCAAACTTCATTGTCGTCGAGCAACCTCCACCTAGGCTTCAAACCAGCCTACCTGCCCTCCACTCCTAAGAGCTTTAGGTAATGACGAAACTTCGAAACAGGAACTGGTTTCGTCTACATATCAGCTGGATTATCTGCAGTAGCAATGTTGATCACCTTGACATCTTTAACGTCCCGTACAAAGTAATACCGGATGTCAATGTGTTTGGTCCTCTCATGATGCAT
>JAOVYX010015251.1:0-58034 GCA_035668315.1 Drosera spatulata
AAAGGGTGTGGAGGGAACCTCAGAGGCTCATACACCTTTTTTTCCCTTTTTTTTTTTTTGTCAGTTTGGAATGAGTTAAAATGTTGGACAACTTATATCAAATTTTTTATTCCACGTACGAATTTATATGTGTGTTAAATTTAAATAAAATTTGATGAATAAAAAATATTTTTTTTATGATAGTGGGGCTTACTCTACCTATTGTTAAAAAAGATAATGGATATACTATAACACATGGTGATTGTTTTGATATTTTTTATGTGAAAATATTATCAAATATGATATATTGTTTGTATTTTTCAATAATTTAAATAAACAAGTGTTACTTATATTATAAAACGGAACAGGTATAACTTGATTTTATAAAGAGTGGCCAGTTATACCCCTACAGACTACGCTTTTGTGCAAATAGGTAAATACGGTCTTTTGTGTGTTTAAAGAAAAAATTAGGATGATTTATCCAAAAATATAAATAATTAAAATAATTCCAAAAAATTATAGAAGAAATCGATAATTTCAAATACATACAAATTTAAAATATAAAGTCCTATACTTTCTTTATCTCATATCCATCATCAACACCATCGTCGGACCTCTCATCGAAATCCGACGTCGTCGCCGGAATCCGACGACATCATCAGAATCTTCGTCGGAGTATTTATCGTTAGAAGATAGTTCTCGTTCTACTCAACACAACAACAACCCAAAACAATACAAATACTTAATTGACGTTCTGTTTGAATCATGGTTCTTCTGTCGCTCTATTTTCCATATAAGACGCTCTGTTTCAGAAACAGAATGCCTCAACAAAAGTACAGAGCGCCTGAAGAAAACAGAACGCTTGTGTAAAACCACAAAGCGTTTGTGTAAAAACAGAGCGATAGAAATTAACATTGCTCAATTCAATCCCGTCGAGGTTTGCTCTCTCGTTTCCACATCTAGCAGGTAGTTTTGCTCTGTCAAAAAAACACAAAATTTTTATAACAAAAATCGTTTAATATTTGATCAACATTATTCCTCTCAGATATTTCGTCGAACACCTTCCTTGCATCCCCCACATTTCGCATATAAATCCACTTGAAAATCCCATACACGTATCAAATATTGGATCGCAGAGATGTGGCGCGATTGATGAAACTGGGTTAGCAAGAATCCTTATGACGGATGTGGAGGAGGGCGAATGTGGAGGCGGAGAGGTCAGAGAGGGAGAATAGGAGCAGGAGGAGGAGAATGAGGAGGAAGATGAGATTATGGGAGAAGGAGAGAAAAACGTTCAAATTGTATGTTTTGGGAATTAAAATCCCGCATGGATGTTTTTGAAATTAATTTTCCAAAATTATATGTTTGGATAATTTTCTGAAAAAATTACTCCTTCCATCTCATAAAGTTTACAACATTTATCTTATTTGGATGTCTCATATAAATTATGATGTTTTCTAATTTTATAAGAAATAACATCAAATCAACCACAGTATACCCACTAACTCCTCTCCTTATACAGTAAATCGTACATTTAATATTATTCAATATAAATTCAATACACACATAAACTCTCGATCCGAATCAAAATATTGTAATTTTCGCGGGACGAAGAGAGTATTTCAGAGTTTAATTTAAATAAATAATTAACTATATAGCTACGTTTACAATAATAGTTATCCATGAAGTAACTATACTTATTATATTATCTATGGGGACACTAAAAACAAGCGGTTTAAGAAAACAGCAGTTGAAGCTGCTTATTATCAGCATCAATGGCTAAAATTTCATTGATTTTGAAAAAAAACAAAAAAGATAAAATCAAAGAAAATAAATTTAAAAATTGAATCGGTTCCCATTGATGCTGCCTTAAACCCTAAACCCTTACACAGTTTCTGTTGCTACTTTTTATATCCGAAAGATAAATTCACCCCAACATGTCTCTAAATTAATTTGTTATCATAATTTACAATATTTGATTTCAGTATCATAATCAAATCAGCATCATTTATCCCTCTTCCCCACTATTAACCTCTCATCTTCCACCGTTGTCGTTGTCACCTCCTTCACTTCCCTCTACCTCACCCTCAACCACCTCTGTCCCTCAAAATATAACCACAACAACAATGAAGACGCATCGAAGATGACGGCAACAACGAATCATGGACGACGACGACGACAAATTGGAGACGATTGCCTCCAATTTCAAACTTGTTAATGACTTCCGATGTCTATCATCATCTTCATCATAGAACGGTTGACAACAAGAAAACATCTTGTGTATTGTAAATCGTAAATCAATGTGTTAACTGAATCTTATCAAGAATAATCTTATCAAGAATGGTAGTACTACCCTTTTGCATAAGTAACATAAAATTTTCGATGAGGATTAAAGTTATATGCATACTGTTTTTTTTATAAGCGTATTATTTTTTATATATCGACGTATTTACACTTTATTATGTAAGCGTACTACTTTTTATTTTATTTTGGTCAATTACCCAAAAATACTAAAACTTGAAAAAAAAATATCAAAAATAAACACAAGGCATCAAAATTTTAAAAACATTAAATACATCCATCTCAATTAAATTTCTAACCCTATCACATATCCATCCCAATCTCTACCATCACCCAACCGCCGTTAGAATCTTCGCCTGAATCTGGCCATCGTCGTAGAAATCTTCGTCGGACTCCGGCCACGTCGTCGGAATCCAACAATGTCTTCGAAATATGAAATAAAGTACCTGAATATAATCAAAATGATAAAAAATGAAAATAAAGCGTCAGTACAAAGATAAAACAGGGCATAAGTACAAAATGAAACAGAATTCCTGTCATAATAGACGTTCTGTTTCGAAACAGAGTGCATGAACAAATAAAACATAGCACAAGTATAAATGAAATAGAGCGTATGAACAAATGAAACAGAATGCATAAATAAAAAAATAAAACATAATATTAATACGAGACTATGCACCATCAAATCTCGCCATCATCCAAAAATTGAAATAGAGCGCATGAACAAATAAAAAAATCGCATGAAAAAATAAAACAGAGTGTACGTCACAGAACATATGTATAAAAAATGAAATAGAGCGTATGGACAAATAAAACAACGCAAGAATTCTATTGACATCTCTCTTGATTCTAAAGAGTTTTGTCTTGATAGTTCCAGGTTAATTAAATAAAAGTAACAATTAAAACAACACTCAAATCATGGACAAAAATAATCACTTAAATGAATTACATTGTTCCAATCATTTCATTTTAATGTGCATTACAGTTATCAAAATTACATATCAAGGCATCACATGTGATTTGAGGCTTGAACACAAACAAACACTAGTCTTGCTATCACGAAGGTGCATGCAGCCATTGATTACCTGATTTTCCCTCTCCAGCTTTGAAGTTTGAACCCAAAATGAAAGGCAAACAAGTATGAGATCAATGGACCAAAGCAGAGTCCATGGCAGACGTACTCTGCAATAGTACATAAAAGCTCATCCATTTGATTCCATCTTCCATACAAGAAACTAGTCAACATCGAATCAATCCTCACAAAGTTAAGCAGAGCTCTTTATATACCCCACAAGTCTCTTTTCTTTCCAACACAAAGAGAACGGGTGAAAACAGGAACCCATATGTTCAACATAGTCCGAAACAGAAAACTTGTGACAAAAAAAGGGGTCGAGAGAGTTAGGAGCAGATCTAAGAAGATGAGGCAAATTTGAGGTACATGAGATTGAAGGATGAGACGGAGAAGAGACGATTTCGGTCTACGTTGATGGCGGAGAACAAAAAGCGCTCTTCCTCCTCCGACGAGTGCAAATGCAAGTTCAACGAGATCTTCGAGCAAAGCTTCAGGTTCTTCATCTTGAACGCGTCAGATTCCGATCGTCTGAAGAGATGAGTAAGAAAGGGATTTCGATGACGATAACGATAACGGCAGGGAACGGAGAGAAGAGTGGTGGAGTGGTGGCGGAGATCGAAGCGACGGCAGAGATGTTGCAGGCGGGGGAGATGGTGAGAGAGAACGTGGAGCAAATTTTTGTGAAAATAAAATTCATATATATTTTCGTGAATATTGTTAGAAAAATTTATGTTATGGTTTTTTTTTTTTTCGATTTGAAAGATTTTGTATCATATAATTGAGTGAATTAGTTAATTTTGAAAGGTTATTATGATGTGTAATGAAATTAGAAATCATAAATGAATGGAACAAAAGATTTTCTTTTTAAATATCGATTAAAATTGGATAAATCTGAAAGATCTTTATAAAATTTAAAAATACAAATAAAATGATTGACCTATACGAAAAAATATTTGAAAAAGTAATCCTCTAAGTAATTCTTTCTAATTTAAATCATAGTTTATAGTTTTTTTCCTTGAAGAAAATCATCTCTTATGTTCTTTTCATCTCATCCCTGACCAGTTGATTTATCACTACTGTTGTGGATTTCGATAAAAGGATATTATTTCTTCTGTCTCAAATAAATTATGATGATACATATTTTCATATATTTTGTTTTTATTTTTGACGATGTCAAAAAAGTTATTAGTTGATTCAAAATTAAAATTTATAACTTAATATATCATTATTGTCTCATAATATTTTTATAAAAAATAACGTTTGATCATATTAAATTAGACGTATATCATTATAATTTATTTAGAATAAAGTGAGTATTTTTTTTAATGATAAAAAAAATTTACTACAACAACTGTTATAACAGATGATAATTAATTTTATATTTTTTTATATAAAACTTTTATCAAAATTAAAAACATTAGAAATAAATTGCAACTATCCAATATAAAAATGATACTCCTTCATCCATATTGAAACTTGAAACAGAAAAGTAGTTGTCTTAAAACAAATTACTGTAGTTTCACTTGCATATACAGTAGACATAATATATCTCCGATGACAGCATAAACCATCGCCTAGCCCGGCGACTGTCAACCAAGGCGCAGATGAGCCACACTCACCTCCTCCGTCGACGGCGGCGACAACCTTACCTTTTTCCTTCCCCGTTCCATCTCCGACCAATCCCCCGGCCAATCCAATTCAACAACCCACAAACTCCCAAATCAATCAAAATTCATAAATCTTCTCCTTCGAATGGAATCGAAGAAATACGGTCTGCAAATTAGGGTTTCGCCATCACAGCACCAACGGAAACCCCCGCCGCGGCAGCCTAAACCCATCCCGTTCGACGACGACGTGGAACGGGAGATATCGAGGCAGGCCTCCAAGAACAAGTCTCTCAGAGACGTGAGTGAGTTCATCGAATTAGGGTTGGTTAGGGTTTGGGATTTTTATCAGTGGCCATTGATTTTTGAGCTGATGGGTTTGTGGATTTGGTTGGGTGCAGATTGAGGAGCAGCATAAGAAGGCGTTGGAGGAGGATCCGTCGGTGTTCGATTACGATGGTGTGTATGATGAGATGAAGGTCAAGGCCGTTAAGTCTCGTGTCGAGGATCGACAGGAGTGCAAGGTGACAAACCATGGTCCCTTTTGTTAGAATGCGTTGATCGTCGCCTCTACTGTGTATGTGTTCGGATATTACTAGTGGGAGATTAATTAGTTCATGATGAAGACTAGTGGATGGTAATTGGATGTTGAATGTGGTGTTCTATGTAGTGTAATTTATTTCGTTGAAGATTGCATTTCGGTTTTCTAAATGCTCTTTGCTTATGTGAGGATAACATTTGTGGATCGGGATTTTGATTTTGATGAATTTGTGAAGTGTGTTAGAGGGTATAAGAATTGTTATTGTTAGGAAAGGGGCTTTGTGGAAAAAAGTTAGTCGTCCATGGTTTGTATGTTCTTTGTATGCACTTAGTCCCGACACTGATGTGATAAGCAGGAAGAGCGTGGTTAGAACTTAAAACTACAGATCCTGAGTTACATGCTGGTTAAATGTCAACCGGTGTTTGTGGCTTCTAGGACAAAGTTCAGCCCCTATTTGCATTACAGGTCAAGTGGGCAATGTTCTGAAATTTTGGATCTTTCTTATGTACTACTAATTTGCATCTAGAACTGACGGCCGTCAGCCCCTAACCGTATTGCTTTGATTTGCAGCCGAAATATATTCAAGCGTTGATGGAGAAAGCGAAGCAACGCGAACGAGAACATGAAATTGTATATGACAGAAAGCTTGCCAAGGAGAGAAGCAAAGAGGACCATTTGTATGCTGATAAGGATAAGTTTGTTACAAGTGCTTATAAAAGAAAACTTGCAGAGCATGCGAAATGGTTGGAGGAAGAGCGTTTGCGTGAGCTCATAGAGGAAAAGGATGAGGTATGTCCATAACTTTCACCATTCTCATTTCACTGTTTATAATTCCTGCTTTTATCGTTGGTAGTGCACACAAGTACTTATGAGTTTTGTTTGAAGTAGCTGTGTGAACTGACTACCGTAAATCCATTGTGGCATGGGAGATCGTTAAAACATTCAAAAATCAATTGTTGGATGCCACAGTTAATTTGTCTCCTCCTTTGAAGTAATTATGAACCATGCGCTCTCATTTTCTCCTTGCTATTATGTAACTTTGTAGTCCATAGTTGTGACTGCTACACATAAGATTGCTCCTATACCTTTCGAAAAGAAGCAGAACAGGAAAACAAAACCAACACATTCGAGAAATTCTCTCTGAAGTGACTCTATACGGTGGATTCTTACAAGTGTGTGTGTTTGCAACAGGTCTGATGTGTTCCTGTGATTCTAATGTCATTGCTTTTTTATCATGTCTTTCAGGTGTCTAAGAAGAGTGACATAAGCAACTTCTATTTCAACCTCTCGAAGAACGTTGCCTTTGGTGCTACCAGCACAAAGTTGCAGATCGATAAGAAACCAGAAAAGGAACCTGTTCCTTCTCCGGCTACAAGGGGTCATTCCCCTGCAGTCTCACCTGGTACCTCGCCTTCGAGATCACAAGAACGAAGCCTTCTAAGCAAGTTGATACAAGTTCTAAGCAAGTCGAGGGTCCTGTTGCAACATCTGTTCCTAGAAGCATGGAAACAGAGAAGCCGACTTGCTCTGATCAACCCAAATCTGACCATTAAAAAACCGAAGACGCTCTTGCTGCGGCGAAAGAGCGGTTTTTGGCTAGGAAGAGGGCAGAGCAACAAGAATAGTCTCCTGTTGTGCTGGTGCGTATAGCTAGAACAATTGATCCTTCCCCTTGTTTATGTGTCATACAGTCTTCTCTCTTCTGCTGGAATTGAGTTTTAGGACATTTGTGAGTGAAGAAAGGGAGATGAAAGACTAGAACGTTGTAACCTGGTTTATGTGAAACATACACTTTGGAGTTCATGGTTAAGTATCTCCGTTACCTCGACACTCTTGCCATTTTTTACCGGAGGAAATCTCACAATTTCAATGGTGTGTGTCTTGTGAGTTTTTTATAGAATTAATTTCTCGATAGTTTTTTGATTTTGTTTTGCTGGAGGCAAGTCAAGCGTTAGGTTTAGTATAGTGTAACATCATGTGGCATATATTAAAGAGTCGTGTACAATTAATCATTAATCGTTTTGTAGTAAGGCACGATGAGAAAATAACATATGGTTTGTTCTCTTGTCCTAATCCACTATTCGAGCAACCTCACCAAACCAACATAATTCAAATTTACGTGCCTAAATCAATATCCCTAATATTCTAAATTTATTTATGATGATAAGTCCTCAAATGAAATCTTGCTTAGGAATTTTCCATTGCCATTTTGTATGAATTTAGTTTATCATGTTATCTTGTTTCTTACAGTAATATGCTTAATTTGGTTGATGGATTGCATTGGTGCCAATATTTTGGCCTATTCGATCCTCTAATGGGATTCAACCGGTATGATCTGCTTTATAACATTTGCTTTTTATGATTTTCAGTTTATTCGATATAGATATCATGATGACACAAGGTAGTATGTGCTTGTGTTAATATGACTGTGGATATGTCATCTGAAACTGTTTCCTGTTATATGGAATTTACAACTTACCGTTCTTTTGGGTGCTAGTATTTATTAATTTTTTTTTTCTAAGATTAGTCATGGATTGATAGCCTTTCCACTTATCAACCATAGTTTGTTTGAATAATATATTTCATTTTTTTTGATTTTTTTTTTCAACAGATGAATAGCCTATGGTTGGGGGCGTGGGGCAGTATTGGTAGCACCATCAGTTTGAATTGAACTCGTTGAAAAATATTAAAAAAATATATCTATATAATCCTATCAATCTTTATAAATTAGAATAAAATATATAATCTTATTTCTACTTTATATATAAAAAATTGTTTATTGATTTTTTAACATATCGAACCTTGATCTCACCGAGAGCTGACTTACCCCTGACGTCAATGAAGGATACTGTAGATTTTCAGAAACTAGACGGGTCTATGAAGGCGACTTTGGACTGGAGCCGACTATATGATTTCTCTTGTAAGTTGACTATATATGGCAATAATGCTATGATAATGTTGACCATTTGAATGTCGAATAACGTATCCGCACAAGCACGTATCATCCCTCTAATGATGGAGATACGTTAAGTTGCATCAGAAATTGAAGATTGATTTGAGTCACAAGATAATCAAATGCTATTGTTTTTTCGCGTATCTGTTGAATACTGTTGCATAGTTTAAGTTACACCTTCAAACTGATTTTAAGAGAATAACTTTTCATCATGTGAGAAGAAACTCAATTTTTTTTTATTTTTTTTTGGTGACGAGGATATCCGGATTAGTTCGCGCGCACCTCGACTAATTCCCCGGACACTGATAAGGCGCCCCCACCAGCATCAGGTAAAGCTTTGACCGAAGTCAACGGGATTTTGAGGCTAGTGGGATTCGAACCCAAGATCTTCAAGAAGAAGGTTGAGTCAAACACCGCTAGACCAACCCAGGTTGGTTGAAGAAACTCATTTTTCATATCTGGATTAGCGTGAAGTTGCCAAGTAGAGCTTTTTGATGCTTTGGTGATCATAAACCGACTCTAACCGATTCAAATGTTCAATTATCATAGACTTTAAAATATGCGAATTTACAAGCTGAACACTCATTACTTGTGTCATCTCTTCCTGTTACTCGACAAGTTGTTAATGATCTCCCGAAAATAATCAGGCTCACAAGGTATCCGTAGGACGCCCTGCTGCCGGTATCCAAACTCATCAGCCGACATCTCCAACAATGCCACGATCGAAGGATCCGTCATATACTAAGTCCGCACCATGAACTTCTCCTGAACTCTGCCGCTTCCCACCATCACGGGCACATACCCTTTCTTTACCTCGTGGTGGTCGTGGTTGTGGCCTTGGCCTTGGTCTTGTACGTTCTTCCCGCTCCAAGGCAGCCTCATGTAACACGAAGATGAGGCGTCCTTGGTCTTCTTGATCATGCTTGTTAACCGATGCTTCGGCGATTTCAAGAATGCCATGATCGCGATGCAACTTAGTTTTTATTTGCAAGATCTTATTCTTGTTTTGTTTCAAGATTCTCTGGTTTGAGCAATACAGTAAGTGTAAGTGAGAGCGATATATATATATATATGAGGAAAATTTAAGGTAATGAATTCAAGCGAGCAAGTCGTTGTTAGACGAAAAGTCGCTTTTGTATGAAGTGTGAACGAAAAAATATGTATTATATTGCACGATGAATGGACTAGAGAATGAGATCTTCAAAGATCAATATAGGTGGACTGAAGAATCTTTTTTCTTCTCCCTCCAAGTTGCTCACTTGTCTAAAATCACAATTCATTGTACTCAACACGAATACCTCAAGTATTATGTACATAGTATTATCTTTATTATAAATAGCTTCAGTCATGAATTAAATAAAGAATTTGGTGAATTATGATTAAACACAAATAATCTTATTTATGATTAAATCGTTGGATTTGAAAATCAACGGTTGATATTAAAGATATATTCGTTACATTAATTAAAAGGAGATAATCAATCTTCAATCTCAACACTTGACCTTCACATCCAAAAACCAAATGACAAATAATATTATTTATAGTTATGGACAAATCCATTTTTTCCTTAAAATAGATGATAAAAATAACCTTGAGGTAAGTGTTTGAGCTCAAAATCATGTTTGAAAACCGAGGAGATCGATTGTACGTTTGATAATATCGAAATTGTCACGTTTGGAGCATGATGATAAACACCAATAAACATTGATCCCAACATGAAAAATCAACACGAATATAAAGAGTTCTTTGGTCACATCCTTTAAAAATTACGAAAATCAAAACAAATAATATAAATAAAAATCAACTATAAATAATTTTATTTCATCAGTCAATAAAATATAAATAGAAAACGAAAAAAATCTTCATCAAACAACTAGTTCTCAACGAGATCTATTTTTTTACTCTCTCTGTCTTATTTAAATTACAATGGTTTGATCTGACACGATAATTTATGTGTATGTTAAATTGAAAACAGTAAAAATGCAAAGACACGATTTTTAACGTGGAAAACCCCTCGATGTAAGACGTGAAAAATCACGAGACTGAAACCCATCACAAATCTCCACTATCAATGAAATAATGGGTACACAAGATTCTTTCTAGATAACATTAGAGGTAAACTAATCGATCAACCAATCAGATCGACACAACAAAACAAACAGTCAAATTCGTCTGAAAAACTATAGCCCACTTTAGACTATGATAACTCAGTCTATACAGCTTCAAACGACGCACCGTCAATTTCTAATCGAAAATTGATGAGTTATGAACGTGCTCATCAAATTTCACGACAATCCGACACTGTTTTGACCTCCGTCCGGCCGCTGAAAATCGGATGCTGCAATCAGAAAACTGAACCCAAAAATCTGTCGAATAAGAGCCTTCTGTTTTGTGCGATCCTGCTGCTGGGAATTGCTGATCTCTTCTTGTTGCGATCAAGAAGGAAGTATCCCTATCTTTTGGAGAACACACGTCTAAGGCTGTCAGCCAAACTGATTTTGATTTTTTAAAAAATAATCTCAAAATCTTAAAATCAAGATATATATATTTGACTCATTGGATTTTTCCACGGAGTGACCCGCCCAACATAAAGTTTACTAATGAGTGCAGAAAATGCTGACTATTCAGTGTAGTGCATTAACTAATCCGCGCGAGTACATATCAATCGGAATCCATATCGTGTCAACCACCTTGTGTTGGACCATCGGTGACTCGTTCCCATACACGTAATATGCTTATACACTTTATAATCCATTCGCACTTTTCTATAATTAATCCGTGTTTAATTTAACAAAAAGAAGAAGAGAACCAAACCGATACGAATGCGATATATATCCCCATCTTTCTTTGCAACAATAGGTGACAAACTTGTTTTTCTTATGAAAATTGAGAGATCATGTTAACCCACATCAAGGTGATAATATTACGTGTATATACATGGATCTTATGTTACCATATTCATTATAAACCAGTGTCTTATTGAAATATAAATGTTTAATAAGATATCAGGACTCACATCAAATAGAATGAAAATATTATAAGTTTATATATAGATCCATATCTATTTTATTCATTATGAATTGATTTTGAGTTATTATGCCCGAGGTTCAACAATCAAACTAACGATGGTGTACATATTCTTCATCAAGTCAGACGTGTTTTAACCCTCTACAGACTCGATGATGTCAAATTATCTTGGTTCTGATATGAGTTACACCAAGCACCATGACAATTGAAAAATCCAGGAATCATTGAAAAAATAAACTTCAATCTGGAAGCAAGCTTCCTCTCCCTACAATATGTCCTGTGTGACTCCATATCATATACAGATGAACAAACCATATCATAATTCACATTATGAGAACTACATAACTAAAGATGTTCATCTACTCCTGTCATTTATACAAGTTGTAATGATTTCTCGAAAGCAATCGGGCTCACAAGGAATCCTTAGTACGCCCTGCTGCTTATACCCGAACTCATCAGCCGATAGCTCCAACAACTTTAGTATAGAAGGATGCGTTATGTGTTCCGTCCGCACCATGAACTTTTCTGTCACCTCGTCGTTCCCTACCATCACGGGCACATAACCTCTTCGTCCGTGGCTGCAAGTCTCATCTTCTTCACTGCAAGGCAACCTTATATAGCGCGACGATGAAACATCCTTGGACTTCTTGATCATATTGCTAAGATGATGCTTTGGTGACTTCATGAACGCCATGATATATATATACAGAATTTCGAGACGAGGGAATCTGGCTTTTGTATAACACGATCGATTCCGAAGCAAGGCTGGAACACCTTTGAGGAATGGATGCTGAATTTGTTGGATGGATGAAATGAGTTGGGTTGTCTATGTGTGTATATATATGATGAAGAGGAAATGGGACAACCGAGTAAGAAGTCGCAGTTTGTTGAATAGTCGTATTAATGAGAACAATAGAAGGCTGCCGCGAGTCATTTGTGAAAGGGATGAGAAAATGAAGGGATCAACTATCAACTTATGTGGACCGGAGAATGTCCGTTGTTTCGTTGCACTCGCGTCTCGTTGCTATTAAATGTTATGCCAGGAAGAAAGTATCTGTCACGGTCGAGCTGTGAACTTTTGTTAAAGAAACTCTTATCCATAGGGCATAGAGAAACTCGGTTTGTGCGATGTTTCACATTCGTAAATGAAAACGGTTTAAGATATGTTCACGCCGTAATGTCCATCATTTCCCTTCATTACTGGTTGCCCGAGACTGATTTCCGCTTCTTTCTTTCAGTTCTTCCTAAGTACTGATCCTGCAAACCCTTCTAACGGCGAGTCTATCTTATCGAGAACACAGCAAGCCGTGTTCATTCCCGACATCTGGTTTCTCGAGAAGAGCATTGAACTCAAATTACTAGCTTGTCCCGAAGGATAAGTCCCTCAAGATTAAGAAACATTGTGCATTAACCTATGAAACCAGCAACAAGTTTTCCGACACTGGCAGTCTTCTACTGCATGTCTCTTTTTATATTGGTGAAAAACAGAGACCTCAAATGTTTCGACGGAGACCACCGAGTCTATCTAGAGCTGTGAGTAAACTGCAGCAGTTGTAAATCTTGAAACCTTTCCAGTGGCTTAATAGCCGCTCTGTTGCACAACTCGAAAATGATTCGCAGCTTTTCTTTACCTGAAATTCTCCTTCGATCCTCATCTGTAGAATCAGCTTAAGATTGTTGTATTCCACCTGGAATCTCGCCGATGGAAAATAAGGGAGAATCAATAACCTTTGGCAAATCCAGGATCAACAAGCATATCTCTCACATTCGCACAAGACCCTGATATCCATTTCAATGTCCATAGCAAGTATTGGCATCTGTAGCAACTAGAAGTTACAGCCCCTCTTTGAGCAAACTAAGTTGAAAACAAAGAGATGGGAACATTTCCACGGTAACTATGTCCTACAGCCCCTTTTCTTTATCCTATTGAGTCATCAAGCCGACCCGACTCAACACCACAAGCATTCTTCACAAGTACTAACTAAGATCCACCAATCTGTAAACGACCATCTTCCCGTCAAGCAAAACTCCCTAAATATCCAATATATTAACCTAGGAAACAGAGAGAATACATAGAAAATTGTACTTCAGTCAATGCAGAAAACTTAAACTAATCCTGTGGCACTAGCACCTAGCTAGTCTCACACTTTCATGTCACCAAGACTATGCATTGTAGTTTCTGTTTTAACTTATAGCGCACACGCCCACAACCAGGAAGGCAAAAGGCAGGAAAAGAAGATGCCAGTGTTATCGAGTTGTTCTTACCCTGAGCCGATTACAGATAACATCTCTATCTAGAAAAAGAATCCTAAGGAGATCACTTCCTGCAAGTGCACATCATCACTTTGTTCCTAGTCCACACGCATTTTACTACCCTTTGTAATCTCCTAGGGAGAGAAGGTTTGTTTAAAAACTGAATTGAAACAACCTAGAACAAGTTAGACTCTACATTAGATACGACGTAGAACTCTCAGAAACTAATTCTAAACACATTGAGTAATCATGATAAAAAATCAATCCACAGAACCACCCCAAAAACTTATATGCAATTAGAATTCAAATTAAAAAAACATCATAGAAAGTTCTAACATGTCGACCAGCAAAACCCAGTACTCGATTCAATAGCATAGTGCCCTTTGTCCTAAAGGGAGCGTGTCCACATCAAGGAAAACCCAGCATATTACAGTAAAACAAAATCTAATCCATATCAAAGCACATGCCTTCATACACAATTAAAAGTTTAAAACAACGAACCTCATAGCATCAGCAGTATATCAAACGTAGACAACAAGAACAAACAAATACAACAATTCAGCGATATCAAAATCAGCATATCCATTAGCAATGTGCAAGTACATTAACATAAACAAAAAAGAAAAAAGACTCTGACAGATCCATACAAGCATCAAATCCATCCGCTTATACAAAACCCTTATCCGAATCCGCTTCTACAACAACTCTACAAAACTATGATAACCAAGCATCAACGACCAAAGCACCAAACACGAACCATTATAATCAGGATCAGTTAAATCACTCAAACAAACCCCATCATCAGCACGACCACCGCCATCTCACAAATAAGTAACACAACTCCTCGCGCCGTCCACCATAGTCCCGTTGGTGCCATTTCCTTTGACTGCGATCCCAACATCTGGACAATAAACCCTCAAAACCCTCCTCCTAACCCGCCACACCCCGGCCTTGAAGCGAACCACGGCCATGACCCTCACCCCGAAATGCACAACCCCTTTCCCCATCTCCCCAATCACACTATCCCTCACATCGCTCCCCACATACTCATCCACCACCGAAACAACCGCCATGACATTAGTCTGCGTCCTAACCCCCTGATCGAAGGGTTGGAGCCTGTTCTGACCCAAGAGAACATCTCGGTACCAGACCATGACGATGGCGTCGTCGTAGAAGACGTGGAGCTTGGTGTTGGGGTTGGTGACGGAGAAGGAGAGGGAGAAGGAGGCGGAGAGGGAGGAGGAGGAGGTGAGGTTGAGGGAGGAGAGGGAGGTGGAGGAGGAGGAGAGGGAGAAGAGGGGGAGGCGGGGGCGGAGGGCGAGGTAGAGGATGAGGGTGGAGAGGGAGAGGAGGAGAAGGAGGATGATCAGGACGGCGAAGAGGCGCCGGAGGAGGAGGCCGTGGTGTGGGGGGATTGCGGTGGTGGTGGGATAGTAGGGTTGGGGATGTGCTGGTGGGGCCGGGTATGGGTAAGTGCTGGCGTTGGTGGGGACGCCGTTGGGTGGGACCGGGTAGCCGGTGGCGGGGCGCGATGGATCGGACATTTTTGGGGACAGGTGGAGGGGAATTCTGGTGGTGGATTTGATGGGATTCTTGTCTTTCGGATGGAAGGAAGGGATAGTAACGGAAATGTGGAGACACGTATCGTGGAGTCTCGGATGGTTGATTACCAAATTTAATTGTCTTGGTATCCAAGTAAGATGCCTGGATGACGAAGTTGTTATTGTCTCGTAACATAAGTTAATAATTTGTATTAGTTTTATTTCATAATTATTATAATATTTTTATTTTTATGTATTATATAACATGTAATTCGAAAATTTTGTTATTTATTTAAACGATACGATTTAAATTTTTTATTAATTCACGGTTATAATACGTAACGTTTATTATCATTAATATTTAACAATATTTTTTCAAGAAAGAACAGTTAATCGTACCGCAGGACCGATCAAATCTTCTATCATCATGCGTATTCAATCAAAATAATGAAATCTTTTTCAAACGGAAGGAGTATCATCATGTACAAAAATCAATCTGTTACAACCTTTTTCGAACGGAAAGAGTCTTATAGAAATGACAGCTATAGGAAAATTTGATTTACTGACAAACCGTTCCTCCTCTATTCTTGAGCTCAATAGTTTGACACTTGATTTCAATAAACTGTTCATCTGTTTAAATATATAAAGATACATTCACTTTTATTGGTATTAAATTTTGATTGATGATGCATTAAATGCCTTCTCATTTATGATTATGAATTAAATATATTTGATATATATTGATACTTTATTTTTCCTAAAATCCAATATGTTTCAAAGGTTTAAAAAAATATAAATATAAATATAAATAGTTTATGGTGTTTTTTTAAATTTAAGTTATCATCACGAATGATCAAACAAAATATTTATATGATTAGAATAAAAGCTTAAAATCAATTTTTTTCCTTTTATTAAGAATTAATACAAATTTTAATAATTTTTTCAATAATCTTAAATAATGTACATATTTAATTCAAACAAAAATTATATATATATTGTGCTCAATAATTCATTACCTGAAGTATAAACTTAACAACAAAATTTATAAAATATTTATTAAATAAAATTCCTGAGTAATTACTTAAAAAATATTAAATAATAATAATAAAATCTATGGATATATTAAACCAGGTTGAGGACTTGTTGATCTAACGTTGGAACGTAAGGAATTTAATCTAATCTAATCCAATATATATCGCTTTATCCATTCGTTTTTAAACGTGACAAACCGCAGCAAACCATTTCGATGGCAAACAGTATGACGGGACATTATTGTCATTTTAAAAAATATCAATTAGAAAAATTAAACCAATTAAATAAAATCTAACCTATCATCTAACATATATCTTAATCAATTAAAATCTGACAGTAATTTCAACTAATCTAAAATAAATACAAACTTTAATATCTCAAATTTGACATAAAATATTTGAATCAAATAAAAATATATAATAATTATATATACAAAACTTTTCACAAAAAGATAATTATAAAAAATCCAAACAGTTTCATATAATAAATCGTATTTTAGTCTAATAAAGCAATATCTTTTGATAAATTTTATCAAAAAAAACTAAACAAAAAAGTATCACGTTCAATATACCTTAATCTAAACAGATAAGTGTAATAGTATTTGTTCATCGCAGCGCACGGGTTGATATTTTAGTATATATATTGTATTACCCAGTCGTTTTTAAGCGCGACAAAACGCGACAAACCATTTCGATGACAAACGATATGATAGGATATTAATGTCATTTCAAAAAGACTAGATCTCTACTTGTGAATAAACAATTTTCAATAGTTTTTTTATTTTATATTTAATCTATTAAAAATAAATAATTCATTTTAAATTATCATAAGTATGAAGAATCTCCACACAGTAAAACTCTCTGTAAAGTAGAGTTTACAACTATAAGACTTCTTCTTCTTCTCTTACGAGATTTCAAGTTGGATGAAAACAACGCTCCTGAAGGAAACCCTTTTGAACTGCTCATTCATGTGCCTGCCACCTTCCGGGCACACGAGATGGCTTATTTCACACATTTTCTACAAAATCTTAGGCTTACCCATCCTTTGATGCCCTCAGGCTGCCGGCCAACTAAAGAAAAGGATTTGCCTGTTGTAGTTAGTACTGATTAAATAGTTATATTTGTGTATTATAAATTTTAATTTATTGATTATTTGTGTATTGTTTAATTATAAGAAATTCTTAGTGTTAGACAATACATAAAATCATTAACATTACTTTAATACAAGATAATGAAATACAAAACATAATTTTTTTAATGTAATTATTCATGTCATAATCGATCAAAGAAGAGCTCAATCAAATAAAAAATGTATAATATTCTTACTCCAACTTTTCACATAGTTACTTGATTATTCATATGCTTGATAACGAAGATCATAATGATGTTAATTAATTCATTGTGAGATCTGTAATACCCCAAGGAAATGCTTAAATGGTTTGATAATACTACCTATATTAACAAGGTGCACCTTTCTTTTCGGTAGCCCATCACTTTAGAACTCCGCAGTTAAACGTGTTTAACACGAAGCAATGCTGGGGTGGGTGACCTCCTGGGAAGTTTGATAATTTCAACTTGATTAAATTGGATGGTATCACGTATATTAGTGATTTAAAACACAAAAATAAAGGGTAATATTTAGAAAGATCATAGACTAAATTAAAAGACAAAAATTTAAAAAAAAATCAAAATATTCAAAAATTACCTATTGAAAACAAAATCAAAAATAGATCAAAGCTTTCTAAAAGAAAAAATAATACACAAAATGTAATGCCTCGATTTTTTATATCACATTGATACATAATAATATAAATTACGTCACTGTTGTTGAGTCTCAACATCCCAATTAAACAAAATTACTTAACAGCTTTAGGTATAAAAATAAATAAAATTTATTTATACATAAACCAGTAATGTAATGTTATCCAATACAACAAAATTTCTTATTTATTATATATTTTACTTAGTCTATAATTATATTAAAGTAGATGCATATTACCACTATATCTATATCACACCCGTCCATCGTCTCTACCTCCTAAAAACACAGAGAAGTTAAACAAACATAGAAAAATAATAACCGTGAGCCACATGAGCTCAATAACGTGTCGTTTCTCTTATCGAAGAAGAGGAAAAAAACACAGAAAAAGATAAGAAAAAAAATGACCATTAGGTCCTTTTCCCAGCATTGTGGAACTATCATACTAATCCAGTATTTATAATTATTATCTCAAAAACACAATAAATACAGACAATAAATACCTTCAGTATTATAATTGTGCCATTGACGAGACTTATTCAATTTCAACTTATCAAGCTTTATTCAGTTTTAATAAAAGGAACATCCACGAAAGAAGATCAACTAAATCGGAGTCCAAGGTCTCCTGCAGTGAGTTTCCCTCATACTAAAATAACCTTATAGAAATAGATGCATATTATCACTATACCTATATCACACCCGTCCGTCGTCTCTACCTCCTAAAAACACAGAGAAGATAAACAAACATAGAAAAATAATAACCGTGAGCCACATGAGCTCAATAACGTGTCGTTTCTCTTATCGAAGAAGAGAAAAAAAAAACACATAAAAAGATAAGAAAAAAAATGACCATTAGGTCCTTTTTCCAGCATTTTGGAACTATCATACTAATCCAGCATTTATAATTATTATGTCAAAAACACAATAAATACAGACAATAAATACCTTCAGTGTTATAATTGTGTCATTGATGAGACTTATTCAATTTCAACTTATCAAGCTTTATTCAGTTTTAATAAAAGGAACATCCACGAAAGAAGATCAACTAAAGCGGAGCTCAAGGTCTCCTGCAGTGAGTTTCCCTCATACTAAAATAACCTTATAGGGTCAATAAAATAATGTCACCGGTAAGTCACTGTATAACACAAACGACAGACAACAACGCTCTTTGTCTTTTATATTATGGAGTTATCTCATCAATTATGAATTTATACTCATTTTACTCACTCATCCTTTTTATACCTGTGATCAAAGTATAACACAAACACACACATCATCTTATCATGGCACACAGCGGTTGTAGTCAATATTTTACGTTAGTGACATTTAATGACTACATACAACGGTCCAAAGATTCCAATGAATATTATTATATTCACGATATAATAATACGTATCGTCGCACACAATAAATTTAAACGTTACCTTCTTATTACAACTTTCTCAAACACACGCTCAGCTTGTCCTTTATGTCTCAACGAGTGGAGTCTCCAGGTCCTATACCATAATAGGATTCACGTATTAATATATTTGTTTGTTCGCGTTATCGAGTTAAACATATTTGTTTGTATTTCGTAAAGAACCGTCATATTAATATTATGAGGAGATGTTGAGGTTTGTACAATCCTTTGATACTTATTTTGATTGTTCATGATGATGATTTTTAAATTGAATATCATTAGTACTATCTGTGAATATTTACAGTTGTTTTGGAATCAAAAAGATCATTCTCGATCCAGTAAGTTCTGAAATGACATCCCAACATCTGGGACGGATATCCCGACCTTTGGAATGGGTGTCCCGACTCGTGGAACAAATGCCCGGCCTCTGGAACGAGCTTCCTGACCTCTGGAACGGGTGTCCTATATTTTGTCCAACATGACCATTTAACGTATTTAAATCTGTAATTTCTTGTATAAAACTGCAGCAATTATTTTATAATATTTTACATAAATTAGACTCCATAATATTTACAATAAATCAAAGTTTTGATTATAAAACCTTATCAATAATAACAGATAATTAGTTTAAATTTATATTTTTTGATAGTTCGGATAGTTTGACCTTATTTCACTAATTACCTCATAACTCTCTACATACAACTCCAAATAATTAATGATGAACTGTTCTGAAAACTAGACTTCTATACCTTTTCAATGATATAAGGCTTGTCTTTTAAAACCTGCTATATAATTCCATATCAAGCCACAAGTTCGTCCCTCTAACCAGTTTCTTACAGATTGATATATTCGTACGTTTTGATTTATATCATAAGACTCACAACTCCGAATCATGATTTATTAACTACACTAGAAACTAGACATGTGAGAACTCAACATATACTAATATCAGAATTTATCAAAGAGTCAATAATTTTTCATGAAATTTCTAATAAAGATGATCATCTTTTCTTAATAACGGCGAAAGATGCTCGTTGTATTCGTCTTACGACCTATCTTCTCCTCAAGCTTCTCCTTGTTCTTTTCTCTTGCTTAACTCTAATCTTGCATGATAAGGAGTGTTTTGTTTTGTGTTTGAAAGAGATTTTCAAAAAGAAGAGAACTTATATATATATAAAAGCTAAATCAATTAAAATAGTTTAAGTAGATAATTAGTGGGTATTTAGTGGATAATTATTGGATATTATTTTAATTTAGATGAAGTAAAAAATGACATAAGGGAAAATAAATATCAAAATTAGGTTTACGTTATTTTCGTATAAATACGATATTTTTATATTATGACCTTATTTTCCCGTATTTGCATATTAGGATTGCATTTCATTCATATTTTATATTTTTTTCTCATTATATCGTCAAACAAGCCTTTTAACCCTGCAAAATAAATTATAACGTTTGATAATTTATTATTCGCGTTAATTATTATGAAAGTAAATTTTACAAAATTTTTCGCGTCGTTACACAAAATTATTTATATCACATAAAAGAAACAAAATCATAAACTGAAAAGATAAAATTCTTTTAAAATATAAATTTTCAAAAAAATGAATCTATCTTTTAAAATATAAAACATTATTATTTAATTATAATTTTTATCTTGTGCAACGCACGGGACAGTATTATAGTATATATCGTATTATCCAGTCATTTTTAAGCGCGACAAATAGCGACAAACCATTTGGATGAAAAACGATATGACGAGGCATTATTGTCATTTAAGACTAATATTAAGAAACTATCAAGTTCAATATACAATAACCTATATACCTATATAGATATTTTTTAAATATAAATAATATTTTAATTCTATTATGTTTATTTAGTATTCTAGTATATATCGTATTATCCAGTCATCTTTAAACGCGGCAAACTATTTCGATGTCGAACGGTATGATAGAATATCATTGCCATTTAAAATTTTTAATAGATAATTAAGTTATTTTATTTTATTTAAACTAACAGAATCTTATCTAATTAATATATGACATTTGATTATAAATTGAACGATCGAGATTAAATTTTATTGATATTAAATTTAACCTTGATCAAAAATTAAAAAAATCTGAACAATCATATCTATAATTATTATGAAAAGTTAATATCTCAAATTCAACATAAAATATTTGGATCAGATAAAAAATATGTAGTAATTATATATGTAACAGTTTTCATAAAAAATAATTATAAGAAATTTTAACGGTTTTATATATGAAATCGTTTTTTATTATAATAAAACAACACCTTTTGATAGATTTTATAAAAAGATAAAATAAAAACTATCACGTCAGTATTTTAGTATTAGTATTAAACCTATTTCTTTCATTTTTTATATTAACATACACATGAATATCGGAACGCATTTTAAAAGTGAGAAAACGCGTGAGAGAGATGCGAATCGTGCATATATGTACGGGGAATATATACGGCCATGTACCTTGTTGGAGAGAAGATGATGGCGACTTATCAAGCGCGTCACTACGATGACTTTTTTTAAACAACTGCCTCTAACTATGATAACGATTCTTCAACAGGAGTCCATGATGATTTAACAAAGTAGAGGTTTGTGATTGCTGATAAGGTACAGAATATACACGAGTGGTGAACTGATTCACATAAAAGATCTTTTCGGCTTCAATTCGATCCTAGTCAAACACATGCCTGACTGTGATGTACAATGTTCAAACAGATCAAAGCATATAGGAACAACTTGAGTAAAGGAAATTTTACATGAAGAGACCCATACAGCGTCCCTAGAATTTACTAGCTTATCCTTATGCCACAGCAAATCAGAAAATGTACACAACGACAAAGAACATAAGTTTTAGTCAGCAACAATTCTTTTGACACACATTTACAAGACATACATAACATACATATAGCACAACAAATGGGGCACAATCCCACAAAAGCATAAGCTTATCGTGTTCGTTTCATCACTCTATACATTGTACAACAGCATGTAATCAAAGAATGACAAGGGCTACAACAAAGATTAGATTAACTTGCTGTCATCCCCTTTCAAAAGTTCACAAGCAACCTCAACAGATGAAAGAGGAAGACAGTAAGCTTGAAAACCCTGAGAAGAATGCGAAAGTAAATGTACGTGTGAGCAACGTACCTCAACTCACGATGATCGAGAGGAGTCCTCGATCATCATACCTTTGAGACTTCTAGCTAGCCAAATCGCAGTCTCTCTTGGGGAGACTTTATCTTTTCCAAAAGGCTTTAACACGACGGCGAGTTCTTCAAGTCTGTTGTGCTCAAGCAGATCCGCGGACAACTCTAGTAGTCCCTCTAGTGCCTCGGCCCTCTGCCGGAAGGACTTCACGTCCAACGTTTCTTTAGGTGTTGTTTCGCCATCCTTGACGCATAACTGATGTTTTGCAGCCGGGGAAGAATCCGACCTTGCTGTACTAGAACAAGTGCTTCTAGTGTCATGTATATCAGTGCCATGATTCTCAGCTGGTGTTGATTCTGCTTTAGAAGTTCCGACTTCTGAGCTGTTTGATTGCTTTAGAGTCGCAGGAAGAGCGAGGTTTCTTACGTCGAGGTCATCTCTGACTGCACTCAACAGCTTCCCTACATCCACACTCCTCTCAACCGTTTCGATCATTGGCGGTTGATCGCTTCCAACTCGGAAGCTGCTGTGCCGAATAACATGAATCACGTCATCGAAAGCTGCTGGAAGATTCGAGCCAACTGCCTTTTCAATTGCTGAAGGAATGACAGGAGATGCCGAGGGAGCACTGTTCAGAACTGGTGACAGAAGTTCCTGAACAGTGAACTTATCGTCGCCACCAGATGGTAAAGGAGGCTTCGAGACAGGTGATTCAAGTTCAGACTGACTGATGGGTCTGCTAGCAGGAGGCTTATCTTCAGAAAAAGATGCTTCTTGAGAGACATCAGATGCAAGAAGTCTTTGGGAATCACCAAGTTGAGAATCATCAGACGGAATGGCAGCGTTTTCAAGCCAATCCGCAGCAGATGTCACAGACCCATTATTATACACACCGCTCCCACAAGATCGGCTTTCATGATTACCCTGTGTCGAGAAAGAAGCAGATGGAGAAGTCTCCGCTGAGAATAAGATGGTCTCACCATCAGTCCCGCCTACTTCACCGAAACCTTTTTCTAGCATCTCAGATAAAATATGGGCAGCAGGAGGGCTATTTGGCAGGTTTGGTTCTGCAAGTTTTTCATGGCTAACCGGTGAACCATCAGCCAAGTTTTTCTCTGTTGTATTTGACAACAAAGTTGTAAAATCATCCGAAAGCTCAAAGGACTGTATGGAAATTGAAGATGATAGGGAATTGTTGCTTCTATCAGCTGGTGTCTCTTGGGAAGTAATAGTTTGGCCAGCTTGAGGTTCTGATTTCATCTCTACGGAAACTGGGCTCCCGGAAACATTGTCTGCAGAAATTGACGGGCCTTGACATGTCTTAATGTGACCCCCTTTCTCAGCATTGCTGACCATGTCAGTAGCACCAAGACCTAGTTGTCTCATCCTTGCCGGAAATGATGATCGTCTGACTATATTGGAAGGAGGAGTATGCTGCCTTTGCTTGTCAACCGAGTCATCGTCAACAGCTTTGAAAGGAGAGGACGAAATTCCATCATGTCTGGCCTTTGTCTTTGGTGTGGATTCAATCATGGGCAACTGCAAGAGTACATAAGTGAAAGTTGAATCTCTGATACAGGATATGAAAAAATTTCAACATGAATAATTCAAAATTTTCAAACTACCTGATGCTTGAGGGAGGATGGTCCGTGGTTCCACTTCACAGAATCAGGAGATGTCCTTGCTGGTGCAACTTGGGGAGATTCAACATTAGGTTTGGTGGTAGGAGTAACCACATTTGATTTTGGGACTCGCAGCAGTGGTTCGACATGAGCTCTTTGAGCATGACCACCTCCCACTTTTCCACGGTTGCTTCGCATGGGAGAACTGGTTTCTCTAGTTCTTCCTTCTTTAAGGGATTCCAATATACTTTTTATTTTTGGTTGTTTCACGTTACTCTGACTTTTTGGTTCGTCTTCGTTGAAGGATTTAGTAGTCTCCTCTTCCGTCTTTTTTACTCCGAAATCAGTACTACGATTTTGTTCATCACTGGTAGGTGCTTTGTCAAACCCGACTTCATCATCAGATGCAAAATCTGTGTCACCCCGCTTTTTCTCACAGCTGACGGCCGTGATAGGAATGCTTCTTTCTGTGGAAATAGAACTATCTTTGTCACTGCAAGACCCGCTGCTGTATTGGCTTTCAGCCATTCTCTTGTGCCTGTCGCGGTCTGAGGAGACAGGCTTCTCTGGAGACCGGAAATTCGGTGGAAGATACTGATTGACATAAGGTTGCAGATAAGGGTGCTTCAAAATCTCTGATGCCTGTCAAATTTCCTGGAGTCGTTAGACCGGAAGCTCTTCTATCATAGATTAATCTAAATATAATCGACAAAGAAAATTCTAAAATAGCTTACGCTTGGTCGATGCTCGGGGTTCTTACGCAGCATGCTCTTGATAAGTGATTTTCTGAGAGCATAGACTCACAATGTTACTCCCATTCAGTCACCCATGGTTGCAATGAAGGTCAAAGCACGGGAAAAGAGTTCTTCCAGTGACAAATTTTTTATAACTTATTAGCATGAGTCCATCTCAATTGGTGAACTCACCTCATGGAATGCTCGATTCGAACACGACATAATTTGTCATGTGAAAATCAAAGCTTAGAAATTTGAGTTGTCAGGGAACTAAACTTGAGGTTAAATAAATTCTACTGGAAAAAAAAATAGAAACAGAAGGAATGGCTGAAAGTATCTCAACTAGAAGTAAAGGTTGAGAACTGACAATGAAGGGGAGTAGCATGGTGGCAAAGGCCCTATGGAAGAACGGTTTATCTTGCTAATCAATCCTGCCATGTCCTGTGACAATGCAATACTTCAAAACGTTAATGGCTCGACGCAATACAAATTCCGTGGAAAGGCAAATGTAAACATGTGTGAAGAAACATACAAAGGCTTTGAATGCAGGACGATGAGCAGCCATCTCATATACACAACAACCTGATTAACAATAAGCTGAAATACTTAATCAAAGAAGGTTAAACTAGAATCTCTTCTCCCAATTAAAAAAGAAAAAAGAAAAAAAGAAGAAGCTAATACCCAGAGACCAAATATCTGATTTGAAGCCATAAGGAATATCTGCTAGTAGCTCAGGGCACATGTAATTCGGAGTCCCAACCACCTGGTCGAGAAACGAGTTGCTTTAACTTTCAGATAGTAAATTGCTAATGCATAGCATAATAACAAGAGAAAAGTTTATAAACAAGAGAGAACTACTTTGGAAGGCCATCATCGAAAAATGAAAGCACGCAAACAGAACATTTAAAAGATCTAAATGCTAAACACAACTTTTCTCTCTAGATAATAGGGCCAACCAACTCTCTGTTATCCGGCAATTAACTCACCGAAGAAGCTAAATCATCAGCTTTGAGAGTTTTTGCAAGTCCAAAGTCCCCTGTACAGAAGCAGCAAGGCATGTTATGTCCAGACTAAAAAGAGACATTTCCCATGAAAACCAAAACTAAGAACTCACCAAGACGAATATCTTGATCTTTAGTAAGGAAAATGTTCGAGCACTGCAACAACCATAACAATTGAATCAATCACATAGTCTAAAAATTGCCACAAGCATGTCTGGTCATTGATTGGCATACCTTGAGGTCTCGATGCAGAACGAAGTTTGAATGCAAATATTCGACCGCCAACAGCAACTGGGTAAACCACTTGCATAGCTTCTACATGAAAATTTCAGAAATAAATCAGACATTGTCGCAAATGATAGAACACTGATCAATCCACCAAGCAGTCAACCCCGAAAAGAACTACCTCTTCCGGGAAGTATGTACCAAAGCCTCTTTTCATCAATTCGGCCCTGAAATATTCCAAAACTTAGTCCAAAAAAGCCCAACAACAATCACACATACAAGACAAGTGAATGCTAATTATTCACACACTTAAAATGCAACAATACACTCACATGTCTCCTCCTTCACAGTAACCAGTCACAATGCAAACATAGCACCCCTACATCACCACAATCAATGAGTCAATCTCTATCAACATAACAATTAGCATCTCCCTAAACCAACTCTACCATAATCTCAAACTTCTTAAACAAAAAAAAAACACAATATTATCAGTATCTTATCAAGTCGAATGAACTCCGTGGACCTGAATAATGGACAATGAACTAGTACACCATAAACCAATGGTCAATCACATCAGATGGGATTTACAGGATTCAAACTCAGTGAACTCCAATCATACCTTCTTACCCAAATCTACCAAAAATTTCAAGCTTATCATAGACGGCACACAATATTTATTATCAGTATCGTAACAAAACACAGGAATCGATCATGGCGAACCAATCAATCACCTTCTCAACCCAAGCTTCCTTGAACTCAACAATGTACGAATGTTGAATCCTTGCAATCAGCGCCATCTCCTGGTGCGCCGATCTCCGACACCGCTCCGTCTGCCTCGCAAGCCGAATCTTCTTCAACACATACCTGCATCACACCAAACCTCACCAACACCAAATCAGTTCCACTCAAATCACACAACAACAACTCGAATCAACTCGAATCGATTCGACTCCGAAAACACCATTACCTCTTCTTCTCGGTCTTGTGAAGCACGAGGATGGCGGCACCAAAGGCTCCTCGCCCAATCTGCTCCATTATCTCGTACTGATCCATCTTCGACTCCATCGATCATCTCAATCCGATCAATGCAGCGAATCGAAACACTGTAGAAATTAGGGTTTGGTGAAGATTCGGATTTGGGAATTGGGAGATCTCGATGAACGAAGTGATGATGAAGAAAATGAAGAGTTGGTTTGGCTGTTTCAGTGGAGTTGAAAAAAGGGGAAGAGAAAGTATGGGAGTGATGAATGAGAGGGGAAATTTAATGGTGGCAACAGTGTATGTATGTGAGATATTAATTGTGCTCTGCTGTAAAAATTAGAGGGGAGTCGAGTCGGGTCCGTGTTATTTATTTATGGTGTAAAGTGGTGATGGTACCATTATTTGACCCCCTTTTTATTTATCAGGATATCAAATGCTAGCGTGGCTGATGTTAAATGTGAGTTATTTGGCACTAGATATTGAAGTCTTGCGAGTGCTGTGAAGACCAAAGACGTCGAAACCACTTTCTTTGATGTTAGTGATAAAAGATAAATTAGGTATATTTCGTTTTCTTCGGTGTTGTTTGTGATGAAGATTTCTGATTTATTATTTTATCAATTTAGAGTATTTGATCATAGATGTGTAGGAGAGAATGATTACAGGGTGCTTAAATCTTTGAGATCGTCTTTGTAGAATCGGAAGAGTGTATGAGTTTATGTGAGCATGACTGTAGGTTGTTTGGTTCAACAAACTAGCTTCAAAAACAATTTAGATTGGGATTTAGTTGAGAAATCAAGTCAGCTCTATAAGTAGCTCTCAGTCTCAGCTGTGGGTTTATCCTGGAAAGATGGGAGTTGAACTAGAACACAGACTTACTCTAATTATGGCAAATACAACCTGATAATCTACCAAAAAGTTTCTATTCTTAACTCACGTCTCATCTCGACTCTAAAGTGGACACGTTAAAAATGTCCCGAGTCCATAACATAGTTTGATCATTCGTACACAATATCTTACCTATAATTTTCATTTCGTCACGCATTTCTCAGATAAATCTATGTTTGCTGTATGCGCTGGCACAGGAGACAAGTCCAATCTTCATATATGATCCGTCCCATTCGTTAGCTAGAGGTAGCTGAGCTCAAAAGCTGAATAGTGTTAACTGGTCTATTTCATAGATATGGAAAGATCATCGTATGGTGAATTGGTGTGGCTGTGGTTGCCGTTGCGGTTGGCGGCAGGGGCCCCTTGTTTGTATCGACACCTCTAATCTGTCTTCGCTCGTTTCTCCTGGTATCTATCTCACCATTAGGAAATGTTACCGTCAATCATTTTTAAGTTGTGGCTCAAAATTTTGAAACATATGTCGTCAAATACTTTACAACGAAGTTGTCCAGATGAGCAATGCAGTTTGTCATGTGGCACGGTGGGGGCATAAACGATAACAGAAAAGGGTGTCAGGATCAAGAGTCAGGTTGTATACCAGTTTTCATGACCATGTGATGGGCACATGTCTTCGCTTCACTGTCTTTGTTTCACTGAACACATGCCTTGGCTAGCTGCCCCCTTTCCGGCACATGCATCGATCATCGCTTAAAATCATTTTTCAGGTGAATCGAAGTTCGTATGACTCGAGACCGAATTCATCGCAAAAACCATAGCAGTATATCATGTGATGAAATGAATAAAAGATGCAAGTGCGAAATTTGAGATTGAACTATTCATGAACTTGTTTGGCAAATTATTGAATGTTATATCGCTATACATTGTATCACAAGTCACAACATAATAGTGGTACAAATGAATCTGTACAGAGGGAAGCGGTTTTTTGTTACAACATTATACAAAGCAAAGTTGCGAATCCAGATATCAGTGCTGGACTATTGCTGGATTGCAAGTAGCGATATCCAGCAGATAGTGCTAGTCCAAGTTCTTCAAGAACGGGGCCTTAGCGATGAAGTACCGTCTCATACCATCAACTGTTTTGATGGTCGAGGATTTGTCTTCAGGGTAGTAGGCAATAGGATCAGACAGCAGAGGTTGCGACACATTCAGTGTACCTTCTAGAGTGGCGTGGAGACAATACGCAGAATATGTAAACATGATATCCCCCTTCCTGCACGATCAGAAGTCGCCCGTTACTGTATGTATCTGCCAAACCACGTATTATCCGTCCAGTCACCCGATAGCCATCCATTGTCAGGCACTGCCTTCCATTGGGGTCAAACTGAAATTCCAAAGAAACAAATCAGACATCTTTCCATTGAAGTAAATCAATGTAATTTGGGTGATGAAATGGTGATTCATATAGTAAGGGGCTTAACTTACAGCACTAGAATCCTGTCCAACAACAAGAACCATCATATCTGGCCGAAACTCCTGTATAGTCGGAACAACAAGCTCTTTCATGGCGTATTCATATCCCTAGTCGCCACTCCCATTAGGCAACGGTATGTTCAAATTGTAACCAAATCCATCCCCTTCACCAAGCTCATCGATGGAACCACTCTGCAGATGTGACGGCCCCCATGAACCATGATTCATATGAAGAGAAACTGTAAGAACTTTGTTCGACCTGTAGAACCCTTCTGCAGTCCCATTGCCATAATGTACGTCGATATCAATGACAGCAACTTTCCGACACCCAGCATCCAAAGCCGAATGAACAGCAAGACCAGCGTTGTTCAGGAAGCAATACCCATCAGCTTGTGTAGGCTGAGCACGATGACCCGGAGGCCTAACTAAAGCAAATGCAATTTTTCCATGCCCATCTAGAATATACTTCATCACGGAAATCGTTGTGCCAGCAGCAAGCAGAGCCGCGGCCCAGAAGCCAGGGTTTAAGAATGTCCCTGCCGCGAAGTCCCTTCAGCTTTGTCTGCTGCTTCTAGTTCACTGATGTATTCTAGAACACATTGCCAAAAAAGAAAATCCATATGAGCAGATAATTATACGATCCGCACAATAAAGGATGACCACTGTAAGTTGTTTGACCAATAACTAAATCATATGGTATATATGATGTTCCATAAGCGAATAAGCTACTTGTAGCATAGATCAAGGAATTCTCGTCCTGTTTCGACCTCCAATATCTACACATTATAAACAAAAAGATTAGAGAATCTGATAACTATTTTATCAAGTGATTTTAAAATTTATCACTGGATTTTATATTTCCTCATATAACTTTCTATCATGAACTTATGTTTTGTACATTTGGACGTGATATCACAGCATACATGACACGTGTAACGAGAGTTTGAAACACACACTTGTTTTTTTTTTACTTTCCAAAAACCTACTGAACAACATAAATTCGATCGAATCAATTCCGTACCACTCGAGTGAAACCGAGCCAACTCATTCACCTTCGCCGGCTGTCCACGATGCCAAGTCACAAACCTCGCAATCGGCCCACGACGGAGAATCGACACCATGTTCCTGACCCTGCCGGCGTTCTCGGGGTGCTTTTCGAGGACGTCGAGGAATCCGGGATCGATCCCCGTGTCGAATACTCCGTTCCCGGTTTCGTGTCGCAGAATTCCTTCTTCCCAGAACACGTCGATTCTGTCGCCGATGCAATCATCGTTGGTCGCCGGAGATTCCGATTCTGAATTAGATTCCTCGGCCATGATGAGGGAGAAAGAATTGGGCTTTTATTTGAGGGGGAGTTGGGCCGGGTGGTCTGGGGTGGGCCGTGGTTTGGCCATAGATAGATGGAGGAAGGTCATTCACTGGCCCAGAGTATTTCACTCCCTCACTCCTGACTCCGGAGTCCTAACTCTTAACTGAGCAGGAAAAAGACCAATAAATATGAATATAATGTGTCGTTTTCTCTTCCAAACACTATTTAGGATGTTAAATCCCTGACCACATAATCAAGAGAAGAATTGTTTGTGACGAAGCCAATACTTCTTGACCTGAATCATATAAATGGGTACCTTAAATAGAAATCGTATATTGACATATCAAAATATCAGAGCTCGAAAGTGGATATCACATATATGCTCGTGGTATCCACACGACTTGAGGCCCAATTATGTGACATTACAGTCAAGTCCAGTTGTTATCAAACGATGTTACTAAAAGCATGCGCTTTGGTATGCTACGAATCAGAGACTAGGCCACAACTTTTTAGTAGTAGTTTATAAAGTATGATCAGTTTCATGAAAATGTTAAATTTTGCAAAAAGAAACTAATTATTGTACTTATTTTGCTACTTAATTGCATTCAGAAGATTAACATTCAAAACGATTCCTATTGCACATACTAATAGGCTATTGATAACAGTACGTCCACACATACATTTGATTATCGAAACATTGGCGTATCAATATGTATCTAGCTGGACTATGACATTATGATCCATCCATACGAGCATTGTGCTACATCAACAAGCTAGCTATGCGAATAGATAAACCTCTCGATCTCTTCAAAAGATGGGAATAATTCCGAGTTGTGCTATAGGTTAGCTGGAAATGGTCCAATTCAAACTCAAAAAGATGAACATGGTCAAATATCAATCCAGCCCAGCCCAGCTTGGCCGACATCGTTTTCAACTGTTTTTTTTTTTTTAATATGATATTCCCTTTTCCATAAATTTTATAACGTTTTGACTTTATCCGCACGTCAATACAAAATTTCATACGCATGCAATTACGATCAAACGTAGTTTTGGTAAATTTATCGTGAAAAATCAATGGTTATGTAAGTTACATACTTCAACTTAATATATACTGCCGGACGATCAGATGTGATTTGAAATAAAAATGAGGCATGTATTCGTACGTATATAATAGTGCAAAATATATACATGCTACAAAGTTTATGGGACGAAAGGAATAGTAGTCTAGTATGCTTATCATATACTGTGTTAAAATAATACTCTCCTCGTTCCACATAAGTTATAACGTTTAATTGTACACGTGATACTAAAAGTTTTTTATGTTACGCATCTTCAACAAGACGATCAAATATCATTTTATGTAGAATTATCGTATAATATTTAATTTAAATTATATATGTTCTTGAATCCTGGGCCATTGACATAATTTTATTGTGTCATTAAGACGAATAAAAAAGTTCATCAAAATATATATTTAATAGTTTAGTTATTGTAGAATGTTACAATTTACTCCCTACGTACCATAATAAATGAAACACTTGTTTGTTTGTTTTTTTGTTTTTTTTTTGTGTTTTCCATAATAATTACAACATCATCTCATTCGGAAATTTTTTTCTTCAAAAATATCAAAAACTTCGTACCTTTTATTTTATATCATATCAACTCACTTTACTGGAATTTCTCCTTCATTTTTCTCTCTCTCTCCTTAGTCTTACATAATCAAAAGGATAGTTTAATCTTTATATACAAAAATAAACATATACATAAATTTTAATAAAAAATTAATCGTTGCGTTTATTATAAAACTAAGGAGTACGTGAAAAAAGAGACTATTAGTAGCCCAATGAATCCTACCATGGATTGGGCTTGAGAGAAAGTGTAATGGGCATAATAAATGACTTGCCAAGGTCAAAATTTAACAAGAAGTTTAAATTACTACACTTCAATGGGTTTGATGTGTTATGTCAAATAATAGCTTTTACTATACTGAGTAAGTCTAACGATAATAGATATTTTGATAAAACTATTGCTATATTTTTTTTATATGAATAATATCAAAATGTTAAAAATATGTCTATTATGTTTCAATGGTAAATATGATATATTTTGACAGTGATCATTATGAGGATTGATGCAAGTGTATCTTTTGTTTATTTTGGATATTTAACAATATAAATCCTCACATTGTAGACTAACTAAAATATGACTTTATCATATTTGTTGTCAAATATGACCATTCATTTGGCTAAAGAGATAATTTAACAAAGGAAAAAAAAAAAACCATTGCTATATTTTAGGACAATTGCTATGTTTTAACAATAACAACCCGACTTGTCCATGGAACTTGCTCTTATATAGCTTTTGCATATGCCATTTTGACAATAGATGAAAAATGATAACAAAAAAGAACAATACCAAAATATGCAACATATGGTTGGGTCAAATAATAGCAAATTAACACACTTCATTGCAAAAATATATCTCGTGTCAATAAACTTGCTTTGGGAGAGCGATATTTGCACCGTTAAAACAAACAACGAACCCATCGTGTATTAGTAAGTATCCTCCTAGAATGTCAGTGGATATCCAAAATATCCAAAAATGGTAATTGCAACACAAATGTAGAACTTTAACAAATGCTATTGGTACCACTTAAAAGCTCATCATTTATAAAAGTGAAATCTGATTGTAAAGGAAAAATGAAAAAATGAAGGCCATCCAAACTTTTGGAACTGCCTACGGTAAAGCAAGTCACTTTCTTTGTCAAAAAAAAAAAAAAAAAAAGAAAAGAGAAAAAAAAAGAGAAGAAAGTCCCTGTCTTCGTTTTCACCCTCTTGTTAGTTTTGGTTCACACAGTCGTCATGTTACAACCTGTACAAGGATCAAATTACAACATATAATTAGCCAGATGCGACCAAGGTAACGGTAATTGCCTCATTTTACCGTGATATAAATATACATAAGCCGTGAAACTAATCCTATTATAAACAATCATAACAATAATAATAATAGGATGGTGATTATTCTCATCCCACTTGGTCAATGACTTCCCTAAAGGTGATTTCTTCGGGATCAAATGATGGTCAACCCGTTGGTTTTGGCCTGTAAATTAACCCGATTCTTTGAATTTACGAACTATTTAATAAATTAAAGGATGATTTTTTCAGGATATTAGGGATTATTCAATAAATTAAAAAATGATTTTTTTAAAATGTTACAGATTATTCAATGAATTAAAAGATGCTTTTTTTCAGAGTAACCTCTAAAAAGAAATAATAATAACAGGATCTCCTAGCAAGGACCACTAGTATCAATAAGACCGCGTGAGTCCAAATATTTGTAACTTCAGGATCGGGCCGAAACAACTAACGAGAGTGGGACAATTGTTTTCTTTTTTCCTCCTTTTTAATTCTTTTTTTGAAAAAGAGTGAATTATTCGAAAGCCATACATCATCCTTTTAAATTTTGTAAATATACTGATGATTTCGTTATCAATTTTTTTTAATGATATTTCGTATCAAAATAATTCAATTTTCTTTAAAAAATAATAAAAAAATATAAATATGATTTTTTTATGAACTTCTTTAATATAAATAAAAAATAATATTATTTTATTGACGATTTAAAAATTAAACGTATATTTTTAAATTTAATAATAATTATGTGTCACAATTCAATACTAAGAAAATTTAATGCTCTTTCCCCCTTTTTCTTGATAATTAAGTTCGAATACAAACCCGAAAGGTCGAAACTATAGTTGACCATGACATGATAGTGCAAGAGTGATATAAAAAAATGGAATAGTACTAAATTACTACTCCATATGGGGCTCGATAAAATAATCTCCTAAGGTTAGTTGTATGACAATTTGGCACTAGTTGATGGTTTTATAACTCGAAATTCAAAACGACTTAAGTTCTTGAAAACTTAATTTTGCGATTGAAGTTCCTATTTGTTAGCAACTTCTTAGGTAAAACTTAATTGCATTTATCATAGGCTCTCAAAATGTCTATTTACATTGTACAGGATCCACGAGATCAAGCAATAACAGTGTCAAAAGCATATAAGATTAAGTACTTACCGTGAATATTCTTCGTTTTTGTGGCTTGGTCACAATCTATCGTTCCTCACGTGGTATGATTCATAACGATGTGACAATCACTTTTAAGAATTGGATGGTCTTAATTCAATCGTCACCTCTTCTTGACAAACCCACTAATTATGTTTCACTTGATGGGAAAATTCTTGTAAGTTCAAACGATGTATCCATCTTATTATTAACGTATATATGGTGAAACAACTCCATATGGTCGAAAAAATGTGATGGAATAGAGATGGACAATGATTTAATTATTTTACACATACTATTGCTAGTTAAACAAACGTACGTACTCCATATATCAATTATGGTCAGACTAAGCAACTTGTATTACAATGCATAGTGGTTATAACTAAAACACCTAATGACAAAGATTACACAAGTTGTCTAAATTTTTGGCCCTTTTTAGTAGGTCAACAAAACTCTTTTTATTTTATTTATTTTCGTCTGACAATGAACTTGTAATATGCGGATTATTCATGCATATTACATGCAAAAGTTGACTTGAACTTTCTATATATTTTGCTAACATTTAACTTAGTGGAAAGCTTATCCTATATAATCAACTACTTGGGCATTATTCATAAAACCATGCATGATAGTTGCAATGCCTCAAAATCTATGGGTTGAACTTCACATGGTCCTTTTTCTGCTTAACATCAAAATAAGTTTAATTGTCTACATTTAACCTTTTCTACTTCACCAAATGAACAACTTGACAAAAAATGCAAAGTATTAACAGTCGGTTCGTTCAAGTAGTTATATGTCACAAATCTATATATATGATTGTATATATTGATTTTCTAAACTCTAATGAGAGTAAAATTTTTTCAAACAACCCTCGCACTAATATCTTCTTTGAGCTTGAAGTATACATGGACATATTTGCGCACGAAGTGTTGGGCCGTTGTGTCTATTGGGTCTGATATCGGATATTTAAATTTCAGTGATTCCAACTTAATGTCAATTGTTAACGATAGGAGTAACCTGGAATTTATTATATGATTATATTTATTTTTCAAACTCTTACGTCGGATAGAGTTTTCTCAACAATCAACAAGTCTTGAATTCAAACTTTTTGATTTTAAAAAAAGAGATATGTATATATATATATATATATATATATTTACGGGTTAGTGTACTACGTATTACGAAGCAATCTTCATCATTCATTTTTTTTAAATCAAAAAAGTAAATAACATTTTAAAATTGAACTCATCATTATCCATCATTAGTGTTGAAGATTGCTTCGCAACACGTAATTGGCTGTCTTTTGCGTCACAAACCCTTTTCAAAAATAGATATATATATATATATATATATATATATGTATTTGGAGTGTTTTGTCTCTCACGTACCTAAGAGCTGATGCTGGTTTCGATCTTCTGTCGATTATAATTGGAGAAGATCAATGTGACAGGACATGGAGACAAAATCGGACTATCTTGTTATGAAATATGGTGGGCATGCATTAAAACTTCTCCATACCTTGACCTATTCTTTCCTTCTATAAAAAGCTAGCTTAAATTCAAACAAGTTATCATTCCCTAAGACATTGTATAACAAGTACGTTGCATGCCCTAAGACATTAATTACTTCAATTTACAAATATACATAGTGTTACAGCCCCTAATCTCATTCCATTTCAAATTTTCTAACAACACTCCATAAGATCTATATATACGGAAAACCCCAAAAAATAAATAAAAAAATTAAGGAGTTGGGACCAATATTGGACCAGGGAACACATGATACCAATCAAAGTTATCAGCCATTGATCCAACCGTACGTATACTCTCTATATTCAAGATCCAATAATGTGTACAATTTCTTTTTTCCAAAAAAAAAAAAACTCCCTCATCCATATTATAGATCATATTTTTTATTCGAATTATCCTGAAATATAATTAATATATTATATTTAATAATCTTATCATATAAAAAACACCAGAACAAATCGCCTTCTGCTACAGTACATTCATCACCCCTTTCTTCCTCCTCTTACATTTTCTCTCGTAAAAAAGATATTTTTTTTCATCAAATCCTATAAAAACTCAACATATGTATAAATCCGTATGTCGGAACCGTTTGCTATATTTTAAGACGGAGGTAGTATTTTCTTTGACTAATTCTAAAAAAAATCAGATCTAATTTTTTTTTAAAAAAATAAAATAAAAGAAAAAACAAAAATACAGAACACCATGGTCAACATGATGGATAGGAGATCATCAAGTGAGCAGGCAAGCAAGGCGAGCGTTTCCAAGCCCTAGAATGCAACCTCAAGATCTCCTTCGCCCTTTCCTTGGTCTTGATCCCGCAGTCCACCTGCAGCACCAGACAAAGCTTCGCCACGGCGCCCACCTCAGCCATCTCCGCCACCACCTTCCCGCTCCCTGCATTCCTCGCCACCGATGCAAGGACCTTCACCGCTCTGTCGCTGGCGGCGTTGGACACCCTCAGTATCTTCTTCGCCACCACGGCAATCCCTGCCTCGTGCTGGACCAGCTCCGCCCTCCCCTCTGCGCACCGGCAGAGCTGGTCCAGCACGTTCAGTGCCAGCTCGCACAGTCTCCGCTCATTGTTTTCAAGATCCAGGAGTAAGTCTATGATGCACGTCACTGCACCCGCGTCGACTGACTTGACTCGGTTCCTCCCCCACGGGTTCAGCTCCGATAACAGTTTCAGACACGACTTCAAGTCGTGTTTGTTCGCTGTGACATGTCTCGACTTGACAAATGTGATCAGCTCTGTGAAGAGGACCTGGCTGGCAGACATCAGCTGGTTCGGGTCAGCAACTCTGTAAAGTCCGTGAAGGAGCGAGATGCTCATCGAATACGTCTGATCCCTCTGTCCCAGCACGTGGATCAACGAATCGATGATCTCTTCTTTGTTATTCTTCTGATTGATCAGGCTCCTCAGCTCCGAGTCAGACGGCTCGAGCTGATGAAGAATCATCAGTGCATCACGAACGTCGCCCATGTCTTCTCTCTTTGCAATCACCAATGCCAGAAACAACACTCCGCCTGCGGCTTCCACGTGCTTCCTATTCCGATGATCCTCGACCATTGACTTCAACCTCTGCAGACACTTCTTCCGAGAACTAGGATGCCTTTTCGCCTCCGTGATGAGCTTACTGATCTGGGAGACGTCGACGGGGGGTTTGGGAGTCGGGATGCGCTCCACGCCGTGGGAGGAGTTGAGGATGCACCAGGACTGGATGAGGCGCCTGAGGTTGTGGTTCGGGATCAGGTGGAGGCGGTCAGTGGCCGAGATGGGGAGCTTCGTGACGGGGCAACAGGAGGCGGCCGAGGTGGAAAAGAGCCAGCGTTCGATGCTATCGCGGTCGTAGGTTATGCCGGTGGAGATCGTGACCGGATCCTTCATAAGTTGTAGGGAGATCGGACAGAGGAAATGCAATGGAACTTCGATCTCTTCCATATGTATATGTATATGTATATGTATATATACAATTAATACAATCTGTTGCTCTGTTTTGTTTGGCTCCTGTCTCTCGAGTTGATGAAGATATGATCGATTGATGGATTTGGATCTGTTAGTGTTTGTGTTGATGAGACGATGAAATGCGTGTTTTGGTGAGAGAAAGGAAAAGGAGATGGTGTATATATATGAGAGGTGGGAAGGGAGAAAGGGGCAAAGCTAAGAATTGGTTTTGCGAGTGGAGAAAAATGAAAAAGTCAAAGTAGAAGGTTGGAGATTTGATTGAATATTTCATTGAGGGGGACTCATTCTATAATATTATACACATTTAATATGCTTCGGTGAAGGGTTAAAAACAGAACAGCTAGCTAGAAGCAGAGACCTTTTCTGCGTTGTTTATTTCAAAAAATAGTTCATATCTTTTTTATTATCCTTGATCACAGAATAATGGTATGAAGGGAAGTTTGTCTATGTAGTAGAACGATCAAATAGCTAGAAGTATTAACAAAGTTTTCTTGTTCAATATTACACATAATGTAAGTTACAAACGTAGTAATAATATGTAATAAGATTTTTTTATTCTCTTTTTCCAATTTCTATTTAAAAAAAATCGTGCAATCATTTTGAGAAATAAGTAGTGTGATGATGATGTTTGTGGTTTAACGCGAATGGTCCATTTTTATAAAAAGCGGATCATAGTTACAATAATGACATTTCTTCTACTCGGACCATTGCGTTTTTCTCTTGTTCTTTTTTTCTCTCTCTTGTGCAATATTTACTTTGAATTAATAAATTTCATAAATCATTATAAATTAATGAACAAGTATGAAGACACTAGTACTAAAAATGAAGAGATTAGAAAAAGTAGAGCAACACTGGAGAAGCGGTGGATGGCGTGTACACAGTAGATGACAAGTTGGCAATCGAAGGGGCGGTATTTGAGTTTTGCCCCCTTTGACTTTTACATTTGTGTGTGTTTTACTTGGCTTTTTTGGGGTGTTTAACTGGGACTGTCTGGGAGGGAATCCTCGATCGGTCAAAAACAACATGTGGGCAGCGCATAGGAGGAATCTTTTATTCTACCCCCACAAAACCCATTGCCTCTTCACTTTCCAGTTCCCGCTATTTGTGGGCAGTTTGGAAGGCTTATCTATCAATCCGGATAGTATAGTCTGACGTCCGCAGTCTCTTTATTCCGTATAAATAATTTTTGAAAAATTTTAAATTTAATTATTTCATTTCATTTCAATTGTAACAGGATGATCATATACGTCTCTAATAACAGGGCTCGAATTTGAGATTTGTTAGGAATAATCAATCCATATGAGATACGATGAAGATATTATGGGTGTATGTATAGATTTTGGATTACTTCACTCGTATATTAGTCCTGTTTCATAATTATTACAATATGTATATAGTTTGTACTATTCTATACACAATGAATATAATCTTATTTTCATATCAATTCATGTCTGATCGTCACCTAATATGTATTACATTGAAATACGTAACTTATATAATCATTGATATTTTACGATAAATTTTTTATAAATTTATGTTTGATCGTCGTTACCCACGTGTCAAATTTTATATTGATATTTATACAAAGTTAAAACGTTATAATAATTTCAGAACAAAGTATTAGTTTGAAATTCATGGTGAATTATAATGTTATCAAAGTTTTCATTTAATTTTTTCAACACAAATAAAGAAATTAAAAAAAAAATGAAAGATGTGAGCAAAGTCAGACTTGCCAGGGGGATGGAGTGTGAGGGGGAGTTTGGTGGAGTGGAATTAGACAAGATACCGTGGGAACTTTGTGTGGTTGCCGACATCGTCTGGTTCGAGCGCGGATTGGGCTGCCCCTTCCAAATTTCTTGGACTCGGTCCTTTTACGGCTCTTTCTCACAACACAAATGGTGACCGTGACACCCTTTAATACAACAATATTAAATAAAATATTTATCTCATCAAGTGGGATCGGCTATATGAATACGATGTCGTCATTTCAATCTGTAATGTACATTATATTTTATAAGATTATGATTGATCATATCATACTTCAAAGTTTCTCTTATGAACTTTTTAGGTTTCCCTCGTGCTCTCTTGATATGTGCTAACTCCCAAACTTCACATCTCCTAACAGAAGCTATGATTGACCTGCGTTTCACATTAACATATCATCTTAGTCGTGGCTTCCTCATCTTATCTTCTACTTGAACCACACCCACTTTCTGTTTGATAACTTCATTTCGTATCCTATCTATTCTTGTATGTCCACACATCCATCTTAACATTTTCATCTCGTTTACACTCATCTTCTGCAAATTTTATCACTTAATTGTCCAATATTGTGACTCATACAGCATCGCTGGTCAAATAACTGTCTTGTAAAACTTTTCTTTTAACTTGGTAGATATTTTAGGATCACATATCACCCCTGTAACGCCCTTCCATTTCAGCCAATCTATTTTAATCCTATGATCAATATCTGTATTAATTTCTCCATTCTTATGCAGCATCGAATCTAAATATTTGAAAGAATCCGTTTTAGAGATAGACTCTATTCCCAACAATACATTCTCACTATTTGTTTAACTATTCTCATTAAAGACAAATTCCATATATTTTGTCTTGGTTCTACTGATCCTTAGCCCCTTACTTTCCAACCCCTCCCTCCAAGTCTCAAGTTTTTCATTCACCCATTTTTTCGTATCGTTCATGAGAGCAATATCATCAGCGAAAAGTAAACACCATGGTACTTTATCTTGTATATGCCTAGTGAGATCATCCATTACTAAGACGAAAAGGTTTGGGCTCAAAGCTGATCCTTGGTGTAAATCCACTTTAATAGGAAAAGCAATCGTTTCACCACCATAGGATCGCACACATGTATCACCTTCTTCATGCATGTCTTTCACAATCTCGATATACCTACTCGTCACTCCCTTCTTTTCCAAAGTTTTTCAAATCACTTCTCTTGGAACAGAATCATACGCTTTTTCCAGATCGAAAAAAACCATATGTAAATTCTTCTTCTCTATCCTAAAACGTTCCATTATACATCGCAAAAGATAAATAGCTTCCATGGTTGACCTAACAGGCATGAAACCAAACTGATTCTCAGTCACCCCTGTAGCTTTTCTTAACCTTTTCTCTATAACTTTCTCCCATAACTTCATACTGTGACTCATAGGTTTGATTTCTCTATAATTGGAGCAGTTTTGAACATCTCCTTTGTTTTTGTACATGGGAATCAAAATACTGCTTCTTCACTCATCAGGCATCTTCTTATCTATCAAAAATCTATTAAAGAGTTTTGTCAATCAATTAACTTCTTCTATCCCAAGGTATTTCATCTGGACCCATAGACTTTCTTGAATTCATCCGCTTTAAAACCTCCTTAACTTCCTTTGTCCTAATATGACGAAATCATCACATTTACATTCCTACTTGTTTCATTCAGAGGCACTTCTCTTGTGCAATTAAAGAGTTTGTCAAAATACTCTCTCCATCTTTCCTTAATGTTCTCATCAGCCGTAAGAATATGCTCGGTATCGTCCTTAACACACTTTACCTGATCTAAATCCTTAGTTTTTCTTTCTCTTAATATAGCTAATTTAAAGACTTCTTTTTCTTTTCCTTTTTTATGTCCAATCTTTCATACAACTTCTCATGCGATTTATACTTCGCATCGCTCACAGCATATTTATAACTAACAAACGATGCTGAGTGGCCAAGCATTCTCCTGGGATAATCTTACAGTCCTTACAATCCTTCAGATCTCTTCGTCTCATAAGAAAACAATCAATCTGAGACTTGCATAAACCACTCTTAAAGGTTATCAAATGCTCTTCATACTTTTTAAAGAAGATATTTGCAACTGTAAAGTCATATTTCACAGGAAAATCTAATATACTTCTCCTTTCTACATTTCTCTCACCAAAATCAAATCCTTCGTGAACCTCTAAGTAACCATTTTTCTCCTCACCGACATGTCCATTTAGATCCCCACCAATAAAGGCTTTTTCCCTCTCAGGGATCGACTGCACTACTTCATCCATATTTTCCCAAAACTGAGCCTTAACATCTTCTCCAAGACCTAATTGCGGGGCATAAGCACTTATCACATTAATCACCTCCTTCCCAATCAAGACCTTAAAAGAAATCACCCTATCTCTCCAAAACTTGATACTAACCACATTTTTTATCAACTCTTTACGCATAATTATATCAACTCCATTCTTAGTCCGACTTTAACCACAATACCATAGCTTGAACTCTGTACTTTGAATAAGTTTAGCCTTATTTGCGATTCACTTCGTCTCTTATAAGCAAGCGATATGAATTTCTTTTTTAACCATTGTGTCTACTATCTCTAAAAGTTTTTCATTCAATATCCCAATATTCCAACTAACTAAACGAACTCTATTTTTCTGGATTAACTTCTTTAACCGCATCCGTTCGTGATGTTGGAACCCTTACTCATTTTTCACTACATCTGGACGTCGATGTAACGGTGTTTGCTCATTTTTCGAACCACTCAGGCCATGCAACGCGTCGCTGCTGAGGTACGCCTCAAGAAAATTTTCACAAGTCGTCATATTCATGTTGAGAGATTCAATGGAACTTTTTACGCGTTGACTGTTGGTTATCTAACACACAATCCTCATTATTTTATCCAGACTTGGGATCTGGTAGGGACGGAATAAAAATCCCCAACCTAGGTAGGTTTATAAAAACGAAATGAATAGACCAAAAAAAAAGAAAAAAAAAAAGAATGAATGATTTGTTTTGTTTTTTGGTGAAGTTTTAAATGTTGTAATGGGAAAAGTTTTTTTTTATCCAATGTCATTCATGCCCAGGGGACAACACGAATTTAAAAACTATTGTTGAAATAATTTCTAAATTATTTTGATATTTTATTTATGTTTGATAATATTGTCAAATCTTTTCATAAAATTTCTTTTAAGTAAAAATTATGAATGTATATGTCTTATACAATATAATCTTTATGAAATTATCATGATAATTACTTATTTTTTTTATTAAAATGATTATTATCAAATTAATCGTATCTCACTATGAATCATATCAACTTGTTGTAGTATGTGATAAAAAATTTGATTTTTTTCCTTTTTCGCAAAAACTTGTTTTTGTAGTAAAATATTTTCAATCATATCCTTTGCTCGCGATAATTAACACTAACGACAAGAAACACGCATATTCTTTTATCATGACATATATAAAGTGTTAATAATATCTATGAATTATAAAGAGAAAATATGAAAAGTTTTTTTTCATGATTATTAATGTTGAATATTAAATAAAATGAAAATGAAATTACTATTCAACTTCTCAATGATAATTGAATTGATTGATATATAGATATTGATATAAAATGACATAACATGATATAAAATATTTTCAATCGTATCATTTCTCTCAATAATTTAGACTAATGACATTAATAATATCTATGAACTATAAAAGAGAAAAAAAAAGTTTTTTTTCATTATTATTTATGTCAATTATTAAATATAATGAAAATGAAATTATTATTGAATACCTCAATGATAATTGAATTGATTGATATATAGATATTAATATAGGATACATATAATGACATATCATGACATCCCATGAGATTTCATATCATGACATACCATAGAATGATATATTGGATTAAGAATATATATTGAATTTTTAAAAAGACTACTTGTGTAATCACTCTGATCTAGCTAATATTAATGCAAATAGACTAAACACGCGCGTCCCTCTAAAAGTTAATTAAATCTACTAATTAAAGCCAGCATATGATGACTGTGGGCATGTTAATTAATCACCCAGCCTTTGAAGTATACGTAAAAGGTATATGATCATTGAGATCGGATCTCAAAGTTGTAGGGCGGGTACCATTACAAGCTCAATCGAATATCATAAAAAGTGTTCTATGATATTATCTATACATCAAAAGCATATAATTTTTTGTGAGTTGAGCTGCATATATTAATTGTTAAAAGAAATCGATTCAATGATAAATCATTTTTTTCGATTTTAAGGATTTGATACTTTTTAAAAATAACGGAAAATAGCCTTTTTAAATCGACAATATATCTATTTAGACCTTCCGGGACAATAGATCTACTTTTGTCTTGGTTCTATTGTTGCAAAGATCTGAATAGTGAATTACGTACACACCGAATTCCATAGATCGATTGTGTGGTTAAATATGGTCGATATAAATGTTGGTCCCTTTGTCGTCCACTTCTAGTTAAGTTTCTGATTGAATGGCAAACAAGCACTTTTCAAATTTCTTCCTTCATCTTAGAATACAGGTAACTACTGCGAAAATAATTCACTGAATAATGATGTCGGTGCTCGAAGGTCATATATTACTAATATCGATTGCGTAATATGTTGAACAGGACTTTATACACGTACGTAGTAAAAGTGAGGTCATATTTCATTACATCATGTACATCAAGTACATGCATGGTTATAGTTAGGCATACTCAAAATTTGACGCAGAACCTTAGATCCCACTCTATCAAACGCAAGTTCCCTTCATTGATCATTCTATCTATTATTCATCTAGATTACGTTTGATATAGTGATGACACGATAGTTTGTCGTCATGATGTAATTAACATTCAATCTTGGTTGTTCTTGTAGAAATTATTGGTACCGGGTCGTCCTTGCAATCGTGCAATGTTAATTAGTCCGCGTGCAGAATGGAAGGGTTTGATTCAAGAACCACATCAATTGATCTAAGATCATATACATTGGTAGTCAAACATTGCATTGATAAGTTGAACAAGACTAATGGCAATTTTCAGGGATAGTACCTCAAAGCCTGAGGTCGGCATATTCTACATACATCATTTTTCATACGTCAGATATTTTGGTACCAACAATTTAAACTGATATTCCTGTTTAGAATTCAGTGCCCATTTTTGGACTGGTTTATATATCTTATAGTCGATAAACGAAGTAACGAAATATTCAAAAGTCATGAGATGGAGTAGTTTTTGTGTTAGAATATTTCACAGTAGTATTTTCCGGGAAACTTCGCTTTTTAGGTATTATAACGACGACAAAACCTCGTCCAACGACAAAACATAACCATATATAACGTAGGTCATAAAGCTCAAGTATTTGACCCATTTGGTCGCTTGGCTCCAAAGTCTTAACTAGCTTTAGATCGTGTCCTCTTCATTTCTCCAGACATATAGTACTATAACTAAGATCCTCTTCATTTGGTCGCTTGGCTCCAAAATCTAACTAGCTTTAGCATTTGGTCCTTTAAACTATTGCAGACTTATATTGCCGACCCGAGCTTGATTTCACATCTGAGTAGTATATACATAGATTCTTACACCATACATGATGCAATAAGCTTCAATTTTGTTCGTATTATCGTTGAATATCGTGATCATGTGAACATTACCAATGCTATTTCTAGATGTTTGGTATGTTGAGAATACTTGAGATTCAATGTAAGTATGAAATAGGCCTCATTTAGGGTTTTTGTACTGCCCATTTGCAATGGCCTTTGTTCAAGATACGAATGTTGGCAGTCTTACGCAAGCTCATACTAAATCAGGAGGAAGTGGCCAATTGCCCAGATAAAGAGGCCGTTGTGTTGATGCATCCAAAGCTTGAATCGCATTAACGATAAACATCAACAAATTCATTTGCTTCAGCTACGCTGCGAAGCTCATTTGAGAAGGCAATTACATTCATCAGTTTGTGCAATACACAACGCATCAACAATACACCAAACCAGAGTACTACAGTATGTCGAAAGGACTCGATTCCAGGTACTCGCAGAAAATTGCGACCATCTCTACACCCAGCTAACTTAACTAACACAACCAAATGTACATATGCATACACGGCGACTAAAATCAGAGGGGGTGAAAATCGCACAGAAAGTGAGAGACAGAGAAAACATCTCTATACCTAAGCAATAACAGATCATCAGGAAAGAGTTCCTTTTCTTGAATTATACAAGCTCACCACATCTATTATACATGAACACATCCTTCTGCGATCCCGACACAACACTATCCCACAAATTGCACGTGTATAACAAGAACGCCTGAAGAATTATATATAGACGTTAACTAATGAGAAAAACATTGTAATCAATCAAACTTGATCGAAAAAAACCCTGATGTAGCGGCAGCCTGTCGACATAATATACAGAGGGCCAACTCCATGGAAACAGGTAATCCAGCCTCTACAGAATACAATGTAACCTCAGCTCTCCGTTCCGCATCCCAGACTCACCCTTTGTTCTGCTTCCTGAACTCACCGACTTCCCTGTCTGAAGGCCTACCAAAAACCATGGCGAAAAAGCAGTACCACACAACAGCCTTCAAAGACCTTGCAAGCTCAAGATATCCAGCTAGCAATATGAAGCATGACTCTGACTTGTATCCAACGTTCCCGCTTCATACAAATTATATCCAAGCAAGAGACCGCTCGTTCGCACCTTGAATTATATCCAAGCAAGAGACCGCTCGTTTGCACCTTGAGGACGACCTCTCGTTGGTGTTGGTGGTCGATTTGCGTTTAGCTCCTGTTATAGTTCCACACATACAAAGAAAGCAGAAACATCAGATAAGGAAATGTCCATGCCTTACGTTAGTAGTTGACATAAGAACCAGTTATCAGCTAAACCTGCATCCATGTATCTTCTATGTGTTGATGCTCGGGAGATGTTTCAGGTGATGTAAGTGCAGGAGGCAACGGATGAATGAGTTTAGGGACTACGACAAGATCCCTGCCTAAAACTAAGATAGCCCCGGCATTGTTTGCGGTACCTAGGGAGAAGCAAGAAATGGAGTTAGCTGAGTGATTCGTATTATAAACATGTTTCAATGTCACGTTAGGAGCTTCCACATACCACAATAATTGGTAGCCGAAAAAAGGGTAATCAAATGACCCTGAGCAAAGCGCTCGAAACCATCCATGACACATTCGTGTGCGCGTACGATCAGCTGAAGATCGTTGTTGTTACAAAACTCCATTACACGATCAGGCTGCAAAAGTAGTTAGATGGTCAAATGGTTATTGTGGTCAAGCAAACGCAGTTAAAAATTTTTGGTTTATTTTCATTACTAGACTTGAAGACCCCAGGGCCTCATATCCCTCATGATCATGCTCAACCTAACCTTCTAGCAAATCATCTATATCCGCTCCAGTTCGCTTCCAGGAAATATAAAGGGTACGGTAGATACAAATCAGCACCTAAATTATTGGGTAAAGAGAAGTCAAACTCACCCCAAATGTTACGAGACCTGGACCTCTAGCATTTGGACGCAATCCTTCAACACTGTCATTTTCTGTTGGATCGGACCTGTATGAAAAACTCTGATCAACTTTAATCCATACAAACAAGTACAAGAAGCTATTATGCATTACAAATCCTAGACAAACAAATTCAAGTACTAACCACAACAAATCCATAAGAACGATTGATCCTGCCTCCATTGTAATAGGGCGCTGGATATTCTCAATCTGATCCACGTGGTTAATTGATCGTCCAATACCACCATGCATGCAGATAATTTTTTTCTCAATAAGAGCAGCCAAAGGAAGCCAATTGAACAACCGGTTTATCCTATGCCATGTCCATATTCCATCTCGTTCACCCTGTTCAAGATCTCATGAGGTTGAGAAAATAGATATGTGCTTCAGTAGCATAGAGTGTGAAGTAGTTTCATAACGTAATAGACTACCATGCGCTCAATGCACTCAATCCTGAAGCCAAACAGCGCATTTATATCGGCAGCTTCATGGTTTCCACGAATTAAGTGGACATTTACAGGATACTCAACCTGTAATTAACATCAAATAAAGAGTAAGTCCACCATAATTCAGTAAAAATCAAGTACAGGAAGCCAAAAAAAAAAGAAGAAAAAAAAGAGGCATTATTAGAGCGACAATCAAGCAATATCAGTACGAATGTACCTTCAAAGCAAGTAAAAGGACAATTGTTTCCAAGCTATGCTGGCCGCGGTCCACATAATCTCCCAAGAATAGATAATCAATATATCTGAAAGTCAGTTACAGGAGTCAGAATCTGCTATATCAAGTGTGAAATAAAACAAGCCTCGAACAGCTTGCGCAGGCAACAAGTGAAAAAAGTTATTACCCAATGGTGGTGTTTTGTGAGAATCAACATGTTCTTAGCTATGATGGGAAACACACGATCAAAGAAAAATGTGGAATCCTTAAATTCTCCAACCAAACAGCAAAACTACCACCAGTATAAGCCATTTTAATCAATGCACCGGTTTAAACACACAGTCATAAATCAAGATCTATCATCCACTTTGTATACTACCCTAAATTTGATTTGCTCAACACCCATACCACATAATAGCAGAGTCCAAATGAGGATTCTACTCATTTCAGACCACCGCAAGGCATACAGAAAACAACACTTCTCTCACTGTCAAATTCACAAAAAGAAGAAAGTAATTTGATCTAGAAGCTTTCAGCCTGCTTTCTGCCTGTAACAGGAGCAAAGAAACAGAAGTCTTCTAAACTGTTTACGCTACCCGACAAGGGCAGAGATGCAGAATATCATCCCAATTGATCTACGAAGGAGAACTATGCAAGATAACTAATGACACACGAGATGAGAGAAAAAACAATCTTTTCTGAAACTTAAACCTATACTGCAGCTCGAGAGCAAAGAGGAAAAAGATTATGAGAAGAAGCTCCCAGGAAATCGCCACTTACGCTATATCTCCAGCGGTAGATGGAGCACCGTATTCATCAAAAAGACGCATGAGATCGCCAAATTGTCCGTGCAAATCACCAAATATTTTGATGGGAGCTCTTAGTTGAAGTACACTTGGTTCACTAGAAAAAATCCTTTCAGCACCGTCACACAGCTCTGCTATCTCACTGCAGTCCAGGAAAAATTGTCGGCGAACCGGAGGTTTCCAACCCCTGGGCTTGAGAAGATGCGCTATAACCTAAGAGGAAATTTAAAATTCTTGCAAGCAGGAGACAATAACAGCAGGAAACAGAAGTAGAAAATAATGCTATAGATTATAAGGTCCCGGCCAAGAAGTTGGTTAAATTCTTAATTACATTCTTGGTAGTTGGTACATTTTTAGGATCTATACTCTATAGCAGTAAAGGCAGCAGACAAATTCAAACAATACCTTTTTTGGGACACTGTTGATGGACATCTGGCGATCTAACAGTTTCCTAGCAGCAGTAGCATTTTCAGGAGTACCATAACTGACACGTCGGCCTTCATTTTCAAATTGATCAATAGAAAGCTGCCTGACCATGCCACCCAAAGCGCCACCAGTTTCTGCAGCTACCACAACCTGCAGAAACCATAATAAGACGTCATCCGATACTGAGCCATCAAAGTAGCATCTTTCATACCACAAATTCCATCACATGAGCTTAATAAATCATTAATAAGGCATTTAATTAATACTAACGGCCCGATGATGCAGCCTCACACCCGCAGGAGGAGTACTGTTTGATGCAGCAGAATCAGGTTTAATCAATGACAAAATCGGTTTCCCACTAGGGGTTGCCTCTGCACCACCGTCCCTTGATGGGACTTCAACTTTGCCATTAACTTGCCGAGCTTTTGCAGCAGCTAATGCAGCGGTAATAGCCTCCGCTTCAGCAGCCGAGGCTTCGACTAAATACTCGACACCTTTACTAAGCTTCCTGCACCGAAGAGCTTCTATACAATTTGACAAAAGCCAATTATGTATAGTCAAACAAAACACTGAAAAAGTAGCTAGTGCTTACCTGGACCCCTGGAGCATGGCATTTTCATGGCTTATATCAGCATAGATATCGCCATTTACAGGAGGAGCAACAGGACTTCCAAGAATAACCGCACCATCAGGAACTGATTCAGGGGAAGATTGTCTTCCTCTCTCGTCAGTGAATCCATATTTGGCGGGCGAGCGTCCAGCCTGTACATCTGATGCAGCAGCAGCAGCTGCTGCAGCATGAGAAGCCGCCGCAGTTGTTTCAGCAGCAGCAAGATCTTCAGCAAAAAGCAAGTCATCCAGTAACACCCCTGTAAAAAATGTCAAGCTTCTATTAATATTCAATTTGCAGAAGCTTTTACCCAGAAACAAAAAAGAACTGAGATCACAGGTCTTAGTACAAAGCAACAATATTAAGGTCATAAAGATGTAGGCAACAGGGAAGAGGAAAGGTGAGCTTTAAGAAAATGGACGCTTACCACCGCGCAAACCACCATAAATAAAAATCAAGTCACCAACCGCAGCAGCTGCATGTCTGCAACGCCTTGTCAATTCAACAGAAGCATCGCCACCAGCAGCATCTGCACTGTATCTGCCTGTTCTAGGAGTAGTTACAACAGACTTTGTATCACACCAAACTCCTGCAGCTGTATCCAGCACTGGAAGCAAAGAGCAAGGCATTACTACTTTTGGCTGTAGAATATAAAACGAGACCAGCATGAAGACAATAATTCATTTTTCCTAATACTTCAAGAATCTAGCTTCATGTCATCAACTTGTTTACCAATATAAAAAATTAGTACAGAACAGTAAAAGAGGCAAGGAAAAAAAGACGAGAATAAAAGATTAAAAAAACACACAAGAACAACCATGCATGATGTACCTGCAACACTAGACGAGTCTTCTACCATGCGCCCACCACCAAGTGCTCCCCCAGATACATGCAGCCGTGCATTGACAAAAACCTACGATATTCCAAGTTTTACTAAGATAAGTTCGACTCCGAATCAATACAAATTAAAGAAACCACAAGACAAACAGACAGACGGACGGAGGGGGGGGGGGGGGGAGCGAGAGAGAGAGAGAGAGAGAGAGAGAAACCCTACTGCAGCATGCTGATATCTCGGAGATGGTGAAACACCAGGAGCGATTGCCCATTCCCAACGTCCATCCCTGTGTTTAGCAAGGCCATATGCACTTGCAAGTGGCTGCACAAGACAATAATGAATTTGGATGAGCTTTGAGAAACTGAAAATGCATACCACCCAAGATGAATGCAAATAAAGAACTAAATAAAAATAACAAGCTACAACCCCATGGCTGCTCTTAACAATATAGCTTTGAAGTTTCAAACTCACCACACTATTTGCATCCCGTCCTCCACAGAGTAGAAGAAGACCATCAGAACGAGCACTTGCAGTTGCATACCTGATGCATGTTGAGGAGGGGAAAATCAACAACAAAATCAAAGAGTAATTCCCAATGCAAGAACAGGCAAGGTGTTCAAGCACAATTTCAACACAACCTGGTTTAAGGCCACGTAGTGCAAGGGATAACCACCGGAAAAAGGAGCAGTTGATAACTATAGTCCAAACTCCATGGATCAACCTATATCCACGAGAATCCGACTACCGAGGCAGGATCCACATTTCTACTCACAAGTTGTACTATTACTTGCATCTAAAGTAGCACCCGCAAATGATGATCACCGCCATGAAGCATGCAACACAAAGTCAAAAACTAAGGAAAGAAGGTTTACATGCATGGAGGAGGACCTTCACCCTCAGGTTCCAACTTCCTCCATTCATAAGGTTTGGCAGCTGTGTCCAAAGCCCACACATCAGCCAAAGGCCGCTTCCCTGCACCATATAACTCAATAGACCTCATTCAGCAAAAGGTAAATTGGATCATGCATCGTTGTGCACAAAAAACATAAAGCATAGAGAGTCTAACCATCATTTCCACCAATGGCCATAAGATATCTCTGCCCTACAAGAGCCATCACATGGCCATAACGAGGCCCTGGTCCAGGTCCTTGTACGACGACCCTAGTTTAATTTCAATGTATTTTAGTAAATCAGAAATTACAGAAATAAAATAGACAAAAGGGAGAGAAAGAACTAGCTGAAGGCAACTGCAGTTCCAACTAAAGTATCTGACCTATGCCATCGCGGTTTTTGTTGTGTCAGGTCAAGGACATGAAGATCCTCTGCAGACAAACCAGCTGGACCAATTCCACCCTGTGAAAGGTAGAAAGCAAGAAAGCAGATCAAGCAGCAATAGGATAAACTATAAAGTAAATAAGGCACAACGGCAAATCCGAATGACAAGCGCAATGAGGGTTGCCAACCTGAATCACTACCATTGTCCCCACAGCAGTAGCAACATGGGCTGCTCTTGGCGTTGGTGGTTCTCCTATTGGAGTAATCCTATCATAGAATATACCCATTAATCACTATTCAAGAAACAAATTATGCGCTGGTTCAGGCACTCGGATTAGTAGGCATATATACAAGAAATGCAACTCACCTGGACCATTTATTGGTTAAGATGTCATAGCAATGAACATCGGCGGTTGCACCTGCCAATCCTGCAATCGAGAGAAGAACAATCTTGATTGCTTTGTCTCTAAAAAAAATAACCTTACACTGAAGAACAAACCAGTACAAGTGGTATGGTCGATCACAAACTCCAATACCAGAATGATTTAACACACAAGCCAACCATAAATATTCATCACGATGAGACGTAATGTAAGTTCAACTCAAGTCAATTCCAATACTAAGTTTGATCATTAACCCCTTCACCCTAAACAATATAAGGAAAACTTAATTGTGAAGCCATAGAATGACTAAGAAGGAAACAAGTTATTGCTAATCCGTTTCACCTAGGTTGAACATAAATAACCATTGTACACAACACCGACATATCAAAACACAAATCATGGCATCTTTACATAGAAACAACTTGACTCGTGCAACTTCAATAAGTGGGAATCAAATCACCACAGAAAAAAAATATTTCACACCAAGAAAATTAACTTGCAACACCAAGTGCAACAAAACCAGCATTGCCACATCGAACACTGACCCACATCAAGCATCAACAAGTTAGGGTTTCCTTCTACTCAAAACAACCACAAAGCACAACACAACAGAAACCACTGGCAGTATTTCAAGCAACAATGGTTCCGAATCCAGACAGAATTCGATTTGAACAGCAGGTTCAAGCATCAAGACAGAACAACATACTAATGCCAGCACTTCCAGCCGGCGAGGGGCTCGCGGTGCCCCCAGAATTCCCCTCAAGCGCCGTCGCACCACCAAACAATATCAACCTCGGTCCGACATACCCCGGCGTCCCCTCCTCCCCAATCGCCGGTACCGCCGTCAACGTGTGGCCGCATCTCGGCCCCGGCCCGTCCTCCTTCTTCTCCATCACCGCATTCACCACCGTATACGTCGGCGCACACCTCGGCCCCACCACCACCCCTTCCCCTTGCTGCCCCTGCTGAACCGCACTCCCTGTCCCGACCGCCGGCGCCGGCGCCGGAGATGAAGCAGCTTCGTCTCCGTCTCTCTCCATTGGAATCGCCGACGCCGACGCCGGTGGAGTGTGATTCGACGGCAGAGCTTGATCGGTCTCCGGCGCCATCGACGAATCCACCTCCATGGAAGCACGAATCGAAGAAACGGAATTCGAATTCGAGAATTTCAGAGGATTGAGATGAGATCGGCGCTCGAATTGGGGGAATAGCGCATTGAGAGAGATCGAAATTGGGGATTAGAATTCGAATTTGGAAACCCTAGAGTTCGAATTTGTGGGGAAAAAGGAAATGGGAAAGGAAAATGGAATTTTAATTGTGTTTTTTTGTTTTGTGTTTTGTTGATACGAGAGAAAATGAAAATGACACTGCTTGTTGTTTGTTCTACTATATTGCTGCTCTCTTGAAATTCTATTTTTATTTTTTTTTGCGATGTCTGTGTTTTTCTATGGCGGATAGTTATGTTTATTTTACTCTGTGTCGTTTTTTTTCCTTTCTTTGTTCTGACTGTTTCTTTTGTGATAGCAGGGGACCGAGTCGGAGACTAGGATGAGACAATCATTTTATATATGGCGTTAGAAATGAGGGATATGTAATAAGCAATTTTTTCGTTCATTAATAAATAATAACATGTTTTGATCAAAATAAAAATAAATAAATAACATCACAAAGGGATGTTCTAATGTTATTTGACCTAAAAATCAAGTTTATGAAAAATAGATTGACTAGCACTATTTTGCTAATATTAGAGCAAATCCAATGAACTTGGTATTTGAATAATCAAATCTATAATATAATAATTCATCATCAAATATACGCTCAATTCACATCCTTTTCATTGTCATATTATGAAAAATAGATTGACTTTTGTTATATGCAATATCAAATTTGACAATAAAAATGACTAAAGCTATAAAATAACAACTCTACAAATATGGGGACAAACACAAAAGTTAAAAAAGACAAATCCAACAAAAATATGTGATATTTTCTTAACCTTTTTTTTATATGATCATGTCAAAATATAGAACAATATCATTGGAATAATGTTGACACAGTTTAATAATTTAACATTATTCATAAGCCAGATATAACTATAACTACACCAAAATAGCAATCCCCATTGATATTATTCTTAAAACGCACAAGTTAAATGAGTAGATATTGTCAAATTACAGCATTCGACCCAAAATATTATTGTCTAACGGGGCTCAAATGTTGTATCAAATTTTAACAATTGTCATATGAGTTGTCAAATATAGCAATAGAAACTCCTTTTTTATTGTTGGGTATCATCTTAGAGAGAAATACGGACATTATAAAAAACAAAAATCCATAATACTATGTAGTTATTTTTGGACCACTGATCAAATGATTTTACTATAACATAACATGTCATCATTAGAGAAGTATAGACAAATTATAACAAATCGATACAATTCATCTCTTAAATATAGTAATGCCTATATCAAAATAGCAATCTTCATTGCACTTGATCTTACGTTTACATGACATTTATTTTTGTGGTGGTTTATTGGTTGATGACTCCATTCAATTTCTACGGTACACTGTTATCATTCAAAAGATGTTACTTGTACTTTCTCTATTCCACATAAATTACATCATTTAATAATAATTATATTATTCAATATGTATATTTTAAAGGTTTTATTATTTGTTTTGATGATACAATAAAATAATTATGTTAACGGTATAGGATTAAAGAATAGAACTTAAACTATCATTAGTGTTTCAAGATGATTTTGCGTAAAACGACGTTCGTGAGACGCACAATTATTTTATTCTTTCCGTCCCATAATAAACGCAACACTTATTATTTTTATTTATGTCACAAAAAATGCAACATTATCTTATTTAAAATTGTATTAGATGCAAAATGACCTAAATGTCAATTCCAGATTGACAAAAATGAACAAAATATCTTGTCATTATTTCAAAACAATCTATCTCAAAATTTAAAAACGCTACGCATCAAAGTTCACTGTGTGAAATATATGTTCCGATGGCCGGGACATAAAAATTACTCATCATTAAAACCAAGTTCAAACCCTATCAAATGGATCAATCAACGAGGATAATTTACAACATCGAAGGAATTCGGACTTCATTTTTCCGGTTTTTTTCTTCCCAAATTTCACAAAATACAATCATACTCAGACTGCAGACAATGTCGGCGATGGCCCTCTCTCGCCATCTAGGGTTCCGATTCGGCCTCTCTCCACCATCGGCGAATTCTATTCGGAGTTATTGATTCGATCTTCACCGAGAATCGAAATCGTAGAGCGGAAGAATCGAGAGAAGAGATGGCTTATTGCTCTCATCTACGAGGTAATGCTCGATCATCTGAATCCGATCCATTACGATTCATCGAACGAATACTTGGACATATAGTTGTGATTTCGGGTACGATTCTGTTGTTTGATCAGCAATTGTGTGGTAATTTGTATGATATTATATGTGGATTGTAGTTGGAGCAAGGCGACATTGATTGCTGTGTTTTTTAAGTTCGTGATCTTGATTTGAGATGGATTTTGATTCGCTCGAGTTTTGCGAGGTTTGATCTAATGCATGGAATGATTTAGGTTGATGATTGATTACGTGTGTGGAATGATTTGTTGAGAGCATTGTGTGAGGTTTGATCTCACATATGGAATCATTTCCTGAAAGCGTGATGATGCTTGGTAATGTTGTTTTTGGTTAGTTGATGATGCATCTGTTTGGGTTGGTTTTTTGGCTGCACCAATCACGAACAAGGATGCCGGAATTTTCTGTAAGATTATCATTGCTGCAGCTTCCGCGTGAACTGTTTAGTGATTGTGTTGGTAGAATCAATCATTTTCTTGCGTGATGCTGTATTTCAGGGGTGCCAAACATCAATGACAAAGCTAGATTATGAGCACTAATTGTCACTTTGCTTGGCATGGAAATCTAACTCGTCGAATTCCTGTCTCGTGGATGAGAGGAAGACGTTTTTCACATGTCACGGCATCCATGATATCAAGGTTTGGCAACTCCTGCTTTGTACTTTCTTCTGAGTTATTCTTTGCTTGCTCTGCTAGTAATTGCTTGAACTCCTTTTGATAAAAAAAAAAAAGTAAAAAGAAAAAAGAAGAAGAAAACAAAAGCTTGAACTCCTCATATTGTTTCACATCTTTCTGCAAGTGCATACATTTGTGTGGTATAAAGATCTTGTAATTGCAAATTTTCTCTATTCTAATAGGAATATAGACCAATGAAGAAAATAATCAATCTGGACTCTGGAGATCTGAGTCTTGATGAATATTCGGAAACTTCTTGTCTAGGACTGCCAGCCTTCAGCAATGTTTATGCCATTTCTCTAGCTTATAACAACAATGGGATTTAAATTTGACTACAGCAACCTGTAGTTTGAGTAATATCCTAGCTATTGTAATTGCAATAGTTGGAATTGGAAGACATTAATAGTTGCTATGTTAAAGATGAATCAAATACAGAATGATGTGTATTACTGTATACTTGTAAGAATCGTGATATGTATATTGGATTTGATTTTGGTACATTGCATTGTAATTTGGGGTCATCACAGGTATAGGAATAAGGTTATAAATCTAGCAGATGATTCATCTTATTGAGTTCAGTGGAATATCCAGTAAGGTACGCCTCTAGCTTATCAACATACCCTTTGTGCAAATTTCTGTCTCCAAGTGTTTTTCGCATCTCCTTTGCTTTATCTCTGTAAATCTTACCAGCTTCATCAACAAGCACTAGGTTTAGTGTCTCTGCCACTGATTGCCTGGTGAACAAGCCACTACACTCATCTCTTAGAATTTCAACTCCAATATTCTCGTCGGATAAGAACCTGGAATTTATCCCTTGGTCTCCATAGAAAGGTAGCATGATAAATGGCTTTCCGAACTGAAGCCCATCTAGGGTAGAGTTCCAGCCGCAGTGAGTCAAGAAACCTCCCACTGACTCATGCTCTAGAATGAGGACTTGTGGTGCCCAGCTCCGCCACACGAGCCCTTGTCCTCTTGTTCTCTCCTCAAACCTGTCTGGTAACTCCAAGGATGTCTCACCGATCTTCGGCTTTCTTAGAGCCCAGAAGAAGGGCACCTTGGATAGCTCTAGGCCATTGGCCAATTCGTTGAGCATTTGCTGACTTGGAGTCACCTCACTTCCTAGGGCGATGTACAGGACTGAACCCTTCCCATGCTTGTCTAGCCATTGTTTGGTGAACTGCCATTCTTTTTCATCGTGGTTTTCTCTACTTACCACGTCTTGGATAGAGGGTGTTAGGAATCCGGTGGGAAGCACAGGCTTCGCATGGAGCTCTTGCAAGAGCTCCAAGTACTC